>SOZL01001631.1:0-25619 GCA_009733165.1 Naja naja | reverse complement strand
GGAGGGTACAATTATAACCCTAATGAATGCATTATAGGTCAGGGGTGTCAAACTCAAGACCCAGGCCGCATCCATCCACAGGGTGCTTAGATCTGGCCTATGGTGCTGGCCTGGAAACAGCAAAGGACCAGCCTGCAGTGCCTCTGCCAGCAAGAACGGAACTGGGAGGGGGGAGTATGTGTCCCACCGCTCCATTTTTTGCTGACGGAGGGATATCAAAGCAAACTAAAAAAAAGGAGAAATGTTTCTCCTTTTGTATTTGAGCATGCAAGAAAGGGACAGGAATGGAAAGGGAAACAGGAAAGACAAAAAGAAGGAAGGTGGGAATAGAGCAAGGAAAAAAAAAGGAAAAGGGAAGAAGAGGGAAGGAAGGAAGGAAGATTATAATGAATAAGGGAGGGTCTCAGGGAAGTCCTGCCTTAGCACTTGGCCACCACAGGTGCCCCCTGACAGTGATGTTGAGCTGGCCATGCCCCCCTCCGCCCCCTCTGAAGTCAAGCACAATCCAGATGTGGCCCTGTGGGGAGTTTGACCCCAGTCTTCAACTTAAAGTCATTTGTTTAGTGACCAAAGTAATGGCATGGTAAACATGATATACAACTTGATCTTTACACTTAATGACTGCCATAGCATTCCCACAGTCACCTGGTCAGAATTCGGTGCATGGTAACTGGCATATATTTACCATGGTGGCAGCATCCTGGATTCACACATCACCATTTTATACCTTCCAAGCAGGATTAATTTAACATCTGCAGTGATTCACTTAATCATGACAAAAAGGATAGCTAATTGGGAGCGATTCACTTAACAACTGCCTAGCTTAGCAGTGGAAATTCTTGTCTCACTTGTAAGTTGAGGACTATTAGCTCTTGTAGTTACTGATACTTTTCTGCATCCCTTAACCTGGAAAGCTAGAGACTTGATTGTTTTTGCTTTTCTTCTGAATTCACTTTAGATTGCCTATGTTTTATAGGCATGCTTAGAAAGTCTGTTACCACTATGCTGTTGGGATTGTAGGAGTTGGTCGACATGACAGTTTAACCTGCAAAAGGGCTCAAGTGTATGTTGCTCTAATTAATGAAAAAGCTTGAGTTTGATCTTATTCAATTCTGGAATGAAAATACCCAATAGATGTGGGCATTTTGTATATGGATCGCAACCTGAAAAAGCCAATTTTGATTGGATTGCAGGATGATTGTTACTGTACAAGTCTATTTATGATCAGAGACCCCATTTACTGACAAACACAAATTAATACAAAAGTATAATTAGAGATCTGAGTACAATGGGCCAAATCGTTCCTAAACTTTGCTGTGTAGACTTTTGTGCTGATACGCTGTGTTTGATTTTCAACAAACATAGCACCGTGCATTATGGCCAAACATCTCCACTTTGGTCTTGTCTGTTCAAAGGTCAGTGTCCCAGACATCTTGTGATTTGTTCAGATGAAACTTTGCAAACCTAAGCTGTGCTGCCATGTTTTTTAGTTTGTTTGGCAACACTTCCAAACAACCATACTTGCTCAGTCTTTTTTGAATTGTACTGTCACGAACTTCAATATTTAACATGTTGTAGAGCATGGGTGTCAAGCTGGCAGCCCAAGGGCTGGATGCATCACAGGCCACGCCCACCCCAGCTCTGCAAAGGCAAAAAAGTCACGACACGTTGCAATATGTCACGCGTGCGTGATCGAAGTTAACGCCCATGCTGTAGAGTCTCAGATTTTTGCAAATTCTCTTGAGCATTGCATGGTTTGATCTTGGGTGCATTTGCTGGGATGTACAGTCTTGGAAGATTGGCAACTGCCTTGAATAATGTGAATAATTTTCCTCACTGTAGAATTTACATTGTTTGAAATGGCCTTATAATCCTTACCAGATTGATAGACAGCAACAATTGCTTCTCTTAAGATGTTTGCTGGTGTCATTACTCTTTAATATTGTGTTAACACATACTTCAATGCTGGAGAACAGCAAACTCTTAAAACTTCAGCTTTTATAGTCACACTTTCTGATGATCAATTGATTAAGGGCACTCGATTAGTAGCACCTGGCTGCTACTTAGCCTCTTCATATATATCTGGAAGCAGTAAGGGTGTACTTAGTTTTTCCACATATGGCTTCTCCATTTTGCCTTTCTTTTTGTAAAATAAATGATGACATGGTGCAATATGTCAAGTGTTGTAATATTTACCTACTTTTAAAGTCCTGCTAAGGAGCAGGTGATTTGTACTACGGTGTGAATTTTATGATTTTGAGTGTACAGTCATCAGCCTTAGAACTGAAGCAAGATTCAGTTTGAAATAAGCAATACTGTTTCTTTATAAAAGCCCAGGACCTATGATGAAGCTGACAAAGCAAAAACAATGCATTTCTGAAAATGAGTTTCAAAAGGTAAATCAAGGTGTGGTATAAAAACATATAGGTAGCATCATCACATGGGGAAAAATAGTACTGACTAATGAGATTAATAGAATTTAGATTCAATCTAAGTAGAATTTAGTAATGTGAAGCTCTTTAAAAAGCTGGTGGCTTCACACGCTATCAAAAATGTGTGATTTTCTCAGCCCTTGAGATTTTATTTGTCCTGAATTTTATTTTTCATTTATTTATTTGTATTCTGCCTTTTATTATTTTTACAAATAACTCAAGGCAGCAAACATACCTAAGACGCCTATTTTCCCTACAACGATCACTTTGTGAGATGAGTTGGGCTAAAGGAGATTGACTGGCCCAAGTCATCCAGTTGGCTTTCATGGATAAAACAGCATTAGAACTTAAGTCTCCACTTTGCAGCTTGATGTCTTAACCACCAGACCCAACTGAAAAAATACTGACAGCAAAATACAAAGTTATGAATTTACTTGAGTCAAAAAAAAACAAGTTCAATTCAGACATATTCACTAGTGCTATTACTAGTTTGAAAAATCACAGCTAGAATTACCAATTGTCTGATTTAGAAATTTAATAGGAATAAATGATGTAAAAGTACTTGGTTGAAATCGCAGCAGCTTTCGTTTCAGAGACCATAATACAAAAAAATATTCTATTTTATTCTCATTTCATTTGGTTTCCATCCAAGAAAAAGAGTTTGTTTTTAAAAAAAGATAGGTGACAAGCAAAATAAAAACTTTATGATGCGGAAATAAACTTCCAGATTTAAAATCTTGTGGGCCTTATGTTTGACACTCCTGCTTAGGCAATTTGTGGGAAAACTGGTATCAATGAAAAGTTATGCACATCATAATCGAGAACAGATCTTAGTGATAATCTACACACCTAGTGAGCTACTGAACTAAGACCAATTGAAAAATAGGACTTCACTCTTCCATCTGAATTGTGGCGAATAAAAGGCTTGTTCTACATCAGATTTATTAAGGTGGATATTCCGATGTAAGCATTATGTTGTTTTCATGGCAGGAAAATGAAATGGGTTAAGTGTTATAGTGATTGATTTTACTAGTCAAGTTATAATGGGTTAAAATTAATTATTGTGCATCACCCAGAGTGACTTTTTGAGATGGGCAGCTGGATAAGTTTAATAAAATAAATAATGAAAAGGATACACTTTTAATATGGAAAACAATAGACTGGAGCCAAAAATTCAATTCCTTGGCCATCAGTTTATTCATAGCAGAATAAAACTGAAAGAACTTCAGGAACCTCACCGTAATAACTTTAATTATGAGAAGTTACTTCTTCTTTGTTGCAATAAACCTCCAACTCATATGGCTTCTACAGATCTTACACTGAGTTATACAGCCCACCCATATCTAAAAGTGAGTAGTATTGTGATTTTGTTCAGTACAGTCTGACCCTCAAATCCAGTGCTTTCAATAAATTTTTATAACACAAGAAAAATAAATTAAAAAATAATTAAATTTTTCATTCAGTGACGGCTAATATTGCTTTTGACTAGGAGAGAGAGAGTGTTGAAACACAAAAAAAGAAAAAGATAGTTCAGTTGTAACTCTGATGAGAAATTAAAAAATGTCCTTGCACCATAGAGGTAGAAAAATTTAGCTCCGAGTCACACACTAAAACAAAAAAATAGTTCAATTGTAACTGTGATGAGAAATAACGAATGCCATTGGGCCACTGAAACAGAAAGAATTAGCCCCGAGTCACAAAATTTTTTGCTGGTGTACATTAAAAGTCTTGGAGGTGAATGACACTGATATTCAGAACTTGTTTTCAACTTATACAATAAATGTCATCATTAAAGTTAGGCGTTTGCTTCAAAATAACATCTTACAAAGAAACGTGATGGGTATGTATGAAATTACCAAAATGTTTCAGCAAAGTTTTTATTTCAGCAAGGTAACTCAACACATATTAATAACAAGCTCACTACATATTTCTATGAAACGAATCTGATACCTGTGGATTTACTGAAGTGCATTCTGGAAAAAACAACATATTAAGCCTTTATTCCTTCTTTTTTGGCACCTATTTCTATACCGTGATATCTCCTGAAAACAAGAAGTTTCTATCGAAGCATTATTACCCCACAATTCCTCAGGTTCAGATAAGAAATTACAAAGAGTAGTAAGCTGTCTGCTGCTTTCCAATACCAAATATATAGTTTATGAACAATTGTGATGCCAAGTCCCTAGGTGTAAAAGATATATACTGCTTCAAAATGTTTAATTACAAACTTTTGTGATATAATTAAGTGAAATGTATTTGACAGATTCAATTTCAAAAATCATACCCTTCATTATGCTGCTAGAGGCATAAACAGCTAGCCTACGTTTCTACTTTTTTTAAAAAGGAAGTCTGAAAATGCCAAATGGAGGAAAATCCTGTAAGGGAGATACAGCAAACACAAACAGCCTGGCTGGATTTTGTTTTAACCAAGGAGCTGCATTCCATAGATTATCTGAGCAGCAGGCTTCAATGCGTGCTTCTACAGTAGCTGGAGTCTGATCTTAGGCAGCTGAATACTCCTTTCAGAAGACTGGGTCTCCTTGTCTTTTAAGGCTTATTGAAGCAAATAGTTTACCTGTAAACTATTTCATACAGGTAGCAAACAGGTATTCTAGTAAATTCACCACAATCTACAGGAAAATACCTTAAAACAGCAGGCAATAGGTTATAGCTATCATTACGCACACTTTTTAAGTTATACAGTCTTCGTGTCACTTCTACTCAGCTTTTAGCTCAACAACGCTAGATGTCTTTTTACATTATTAAAGAGCAGCCGCAAATCCGAGCTGTTCAATTCAGTACATGTCAGAAAACATGAAACTGCGTTTTCGAGTTCCATTTCACATTCTGTACATCTTCAAAATATTAAATTTTTCAGGACCTTCGGAAACAACAGTGCCTTTTTTGTAAAGTTGACCAGATAGATCCCAGAGGTGGAATTTAATACTTTTCTCTTCAAGACACAAACTGCTTTTAATTTGTTCAGCGTAAAGGTGCCCAGATCAAAGGCAAAGCAATAGAGATCTTTCCTGCCCAGATTCGTTTTCTTTTTCTGGAATTCTTGGAAGCAGAGCAGAACGGGTCAATCCCCAGAATTTTTGAGGTGACAACTCCTTCTTGGTGGCAGTAAACTTCCAGCCCATATGGCTTCCACAGATCTTACACTGAGCTATAGTCCATGCGTATCTAGAAGTGGATAGCATTTATGTTAGACTTCATGAATGACAAATATATTTACAAGGCAGCAAAATGTTTATTACAGCCCTAAAATCATATAAAGCAGAGTTCAAATTATGAACGTTTATTATAGCATTTAAAATAAGGGATTCATATGTAGGCACATTAGCATAATGGCAGGACTGAATGTGAACAATAAAATTGCAGAAATGGCCTCGAACTGCTTTGTCGAGGATTTTCCTAAAACACAAACCAGAAACCTGTTCTAATATAAAGCATCAGATTCCTAAATGGCACTATTTAAAACAACTGACATTCTAATAATATATGGGAAAGTACTTCCCCATAAATGTCAAAATTGGTTAAACCACATATGGTTGGCACAAATTAAACATGTACTTGAGTCATAAAATTTTTTATGATGGCTTTAAAAAATTCTCTACTTAGAGAAACAAACCAGGCTATTTTTTCCTTTCCTTCTGTCTACACTTGGCTCTGAGGAGACAGAGTTAACAAACTTTCCATTTTCTTTCTATTTACATTTTTATTCATTTGAGGGCTGAGCACATGCAATGCAGTGTCTGCTTCATCAATGGAGAAATAATGCAATTGGCAACTGAAGGTATACAAAGCAATAAGCCTTGTCTGGACTCTGTTGATTGAGGAATTTCAGGCACTGGGGTCAAGGAGAAGAGCCTTCTCTGCTATGGTCCCTGCCCTCTGGAATATCTTGCCTCCAGAGGTGAGATCCACCTTCACTCTTTTCTCTTTCCAGAAGTGCCTTACAGTTGACTTGGGGCCCCAATAGAGGCCCACTATAGTGGAAGTGGTTTGGAATGAGAGAAACATCTACTCCTGTACCATCTTGGTTTAAACTTTTTATTTATTGAGCTCTTGTTAAAATAAATTGTAATATTTCATATCTATCTCTAGCACTGTATCTTTTTAGTGCTTTATATCAGGGTCCCCAACCTGTGGGCCATGACTTTGCAACTGGGCTGTGGAAACGGCTGGCAAGCATGCTCATATGTGGATCCTCACTTGCACGAGCAGCAGCGAAAGCATGTGCTCAATTTGTTTGAGCGGCAGGCATGCGTGCACACTGCTTGTGGAAATGGAGCTTGCCGGCCACTTGTGTGAACCAGCCCCCAACCCCCCCAACTGGTCCTCAAAAGCCAGAAATGTTGGGAACTCTGCTTTATAATGCCATAAACTACCAATTTAAAACAGTGAGATGGGCAGCATAAACAAAATAATAAAAGAAAATAATAAAAGAAAAAAAAAGAAAAGAACAAATGAAATGAAATGAAATGAAATGAAATGAAATGAAATGAAATGAAATGAAATGAAATGAGACTTACCCAGGAAACCAGCTGTGCTGTGTGGAAGAATTGCCATTTAGATTCAGATTGCAGGCCTTGTAGACAGTAAGGGTCTCGTGCACATAGCCATGAGGATTCACATAGGCTGCCATAGGTCCACATAGGGATAAACTGCAAACAATTATAAAACATGATTATTGCAAAAGCACAAAAGTGAACTATTTCTGAGAACTGTATCCCCAATTAAGTATTTTCTTTAACAGATACATCTGCCATGCTTGAAAAAGCCCTCCACACATGGGTTATTACAAAAGCTAGGTATTGGCAAAAATAATGGAAGCCAAAAGTAATAATTGCCATTTTGCATATTTCTGGAGTCATCCTTGTCAGGTCAACTTCTATGGTTAATGCGCCGTAGAATTTTTCAGAAGTAGAATTGTTTCCCAAAGTTGCTTCAATTTTCACCTGTATATAGGGAAGCCATCAATATGATCATACCTAACTCTATTTCTCTGTATCATCTGTAGCAGGAGAGGCTAAGCAGATTGTAGCTTGGTAAGAGCCAATATTATAAGCAAGATCCCATCAAGATAAAGAGACTGTATCGTGTTTCTCCGAAAACATGACCCACCGCAATAATAAGCCCAATTCTAATTTTTTTTGGGGGGGGGCTAATGTTACCCCACCCCAAAAATAAGCCCAGGGGGTAGGCGTGCCCAGCACGAGTGGCAGCATGGGTTCGGCGGGGGGGGGGCAACTGTCCGGATGCAGCTGCAGCCCACTGGCCCCTTGGGGCAGTGCAAATACTGCTTTTGGTCTTTCTGGGCGCAGCGCTTCTGCTTGTTGGGTTGCTTCTCCAAAGCCGGCAGCTCCGCAGCCAGCTACTTTGCTTTTCCCCTCTTTCTGGGAGGCTCGCAGGCGGCTTTTTGGCAAATGGGAGGAAAATGGGGAGAGGGCATTTTCCTGCCTGTAATCTATTCCTCAAGCTCAGGACAGACTGAGCTAGGGTAGCCTTCAGCATTTGGAATGGAGACTCTTGGGTGAATGGGAGGGAAATGGGGAGGGGGAATTTTCCTGCCTCGCAGGCAGGAAAACTCCCCCTCCCCATTTTCCTCCCGTTCGCCCAAAAGCCTCCATTCCGAATGCTGAATCCAGCTCACCAGTCCGGTCTGCTGCACTTCAAAAAAGTAAGATCGAAAATAAGCCCAAGTGCTTATTTTCAAGCTGAAAGAAAGTAAGACTTGGTCTTCTTTTCTGAGAAACATAGTATGAATTCCTTTATCTAGAATTAGTGAGGCTAGCTACCCTAGATGGATTGGAGTTATCTCTAAAGGAGGTAATACAGAGACTGAGTTACTTCTAAATCATATTTACCACCTGAGGTTCAAGCAGGTTTCATAGGTAACATTTCCCCCCAATCTCCAATCTCCCATCTTCCCATGGAAATTTCTAAGTGGTACATCCTTGAACTTAATTAAATCAATTAGGATTTTGACCAAGAGGTTGTGTTTTGGGATTATGTTAATAAACCAACCATCTTCCCCCAAAGATAGTTGGTTTATTAACATAATTCCAAAACACAACCTCTTAGTCAAAATTCTGATTGATTTTAATTAAGAAATTTCCATGGGAAGGTTGGAGATTGGCTCAGAAGCTACAAGAAGTGCAAAACATTATATCTGGACTGCCAATGCAATCCACCTACAGGGAAATTGCCTCTGTCCTACAGGAGCTGCACTGAATGTTAATATCCAACCAAGTCAAGTTCAAAGAGCTCATGATGACGTATCAAGCCCTATATAACTTCAAATCTAAATGGTATGCTTTCTTACAAATCTCGACTATTACTATTATTATTATTATTATTATTTATTTAGACTTGTATGCCGCCCTACTCCCGAAGGACTCAGGGCGTGAACATACAAAAATATACAGTAACACAAATAAAAACAAGTCCAAATTACCAAAAGTTAAAACAATAAAATCACAAAAACAAACAAATTAAAACTACCCACCCCCAGGTCAATCCAGGCCAGCCTGCTGAAACAGCCAGGTCTTCAAGTCTCGACGAAAGGAGCGGAGATCAGGGGCCAAACGCAGATCCGCAGGAAGCTGGTTCCACAGGGCGCTCCCACAGAAAAGGCCCTAGCTCTGGGAGCCGCCAGCCGACAATGCCTGACCGATGGTATTCCCAGAAGGCCCCTCCTATGGGAGCGACGGGCGATTGGACTGTGATGCAGGCAGGAGGCGATCCCCAGTACCCTGCACCCAAGCCATTAAGGGCTTTGTAGGTTGTTACTAACACCTTGAAGGAAACCCGGAAGGCAACCGGTAGCCAATGCAGGTCGCGCAGGAGGGGTGTAACATGGGAGTATCGGGATACCCCATCACAGCCGCGCAGCGCATTCTGCACCAGCTGCAACCTCCGGGTAATCCGCAAGGGAAGCCCCATGTAGAGAGCATTGCAGTAGTCGATCCTGGACGTGACGAGCATGAGTGACCGTTCAAGAGCATCTCGGTCCAGGTAAGGCAGCTGGCGAACCAGCCGAACCTGGGCAAAAGCCCCCTGGCCACAGCTCCCACCTGCTCCTCCAAACTGAGCTGTGCATCCAGGAGGACGCCCAGATTCCTCGCCCTATCCACGGGGTAACACCTCCCCCATGACCAAAGATGGCACATCAACTGAAACCCGAGATGCCGGTAAGAACAGCCACTCAGTCTTGGCCGGGTTGAGTCTGAGCCTATTACTCCCCATCCAGGCCTGCACCGCCTCCAGGCACGGGACATCACCGAGAGAGCATCACTGATCTGGTCTGGGGTGGAGATATACAACTGGGTATCATCTGCATATTGATGATACCTCACCCCAAAACCACGGATGATCTCGCCCAGCGGTTTCATGTAGATATTAAACAGGAGAGGTGAGAGAACCGACCCTGAGGCACTCCACAACTAAGAGGCCTCGGGAGGACCTCTGCTCTCCGTCAACACCGACTGCGAACGGTCCGAAGGTAAGAGGAGAACCACCGTAACACGGTGCCCCCACACCCAACCCCGGAGCCGCCGCAGAAGGATACCATGGTCGATGGTATCGAAAGCCGCTGAGAGATCTAAAAGGACCAGAACAGAGGAAAAACCCCTGTCCCGAGCCCTCCAGAGATCATCCACCAATGCGACCAATGCTGTCTCGGTGCTGTGCCGGGCCTGAAACCCGATTGGTACAGGTCAAGGTAATCAGTTTCCTCCAGGAACAGCGGAAGCTGCTGAACCACCACGCTCTCAACAACCTTCGCTAAAAAGCGAAGGTTGGAGACTGGACGATAGTTATTCAAAACGGTTGGGTCCAGAGCAGGCTTCTTAAGGAGGGGTCTCACCACCGCCTCTTTAAGGGCGGCAGGAAAACCCCTTCACTCAAAGAAGCATTGATAACTGCCTGGAGCCAACCGTTTATGCCCTGGAGGCATAAACCAACCAGGAAGGACACGGGTCCAATAAACACGTGGTGGAAGACAGCCTCGCATGATCCTGTCCACTTCATCCAGGGAGACAGAGTCAAACTCAACCCAAACCGGATCCACAAGACTCGTCGCCACGCCATCGTCAACATCCTGCCAGTCAGAGTCTAAGCCAGCCCGAATCTGAGCGACCTTATCCGCCAGATGTAAACTAAAATCCTCTGCTCTGCGAGGGGGTCCCTCCCCTCAATTGCAAGAGGGAGCGAGTGACCCTAAACAGGGCCGCAGGGCGATCTACAAATGAGATTGAGCAAGGAAAGCTTTAGCATGCCTACTCTTGTGAATAAATCACTAGGCAGATACTCAAGACAGGCTATTTTAGACATTGGATCCCAATTGTGGAATTCTCCCCTTCCTTAGTCACAACTTTCACTACTAGCTTCAGATCCTAACCAAGACTTTTACTGCATTGTTTCATGTGTGGCTGTTATTTTTGGGATCACATTTCAGTTTTAAAATCAGTAATGTTATACTAATTTAAATTTTTATTGTGTCCTGGTTAGGGCTTATTGTAATCTTAAACCTCATGACCTGAAAACAGCTAAAGGTTTTATGAATTAATATATATTACTCAACTCCTAAATATCTGGATAATTGCTAGGTAATTATTTTACATGTCTTTGTCTTTACTAAAAGGTATTCTGCTTTCCCCCCCCCAAAAGCTCATGATGGTGAATTATATGAGGCAATGCAACTAAGAGATGTTCAAAATAAGTTTAAAATCTCACCTGAATATTTCATTTTTAGTAGTTATTTCTGTATCTTGGCAATGCTTGCAGCAAAGAGAGGTACACTACAAACAAAAAGGAAAGAGAAAAAGAAAAAGAAAACTGAGATTCTGATCAATAAGCTCAACTTTTTACTTATAAAATATTTTAGATATAAATTGCCATTCTATAATTCAAATAACACTAAGTATTTTATTAATGCTCTTTATTAAATTAATTTAATCCCACCTTTATTACATTATATAACTTAAGGTAAACATACGTAATAGTAATTCTTCCTATTTTTGTACAATAACTATATTCATTCTTATCCTAGCCAAATATTATAGATAAATAAACAGGGTTATATCAAATTTAACATTTATTCCAACGGAAATCACTGCAAAATATATGTTTATATTATGGAATATATAATTCTTGCCATGAAGACTAGAACCAGATGACTGAAAAATTATTTCAGTAAAAGTATAAATTGCTTTGGAGGGGGATCATTTCATTAGAATTAATATTATTATTATCTGGAAATGATCCAGAAATACATGGTAATCTTTGCTCCCATCCCACAGCCCCCCGACCCTTCGGTAAACTACATGCAAAATTTTGGTCTGCTCTTCAGATGAGTTTTTTTGATGAAAAAAGGAATAAAATTACACTTGTACATGATTCACATGTTCAAACTATCACATGAAAGCTAAACCATCACTGAGTAGCAAAGTTAAAATTGTTAATTTAAGAGCCTTCTGCAGAAATTGCCACGCTAAGAAATATTCACATGGCCACAATAATGTCGGATAGCCCATCTTCTTTGAACATTGATCATACCTGTAAAAGCTAAAACAATTATTACTTTGAATATAATTCAATATATTGGATAATTGTTTTCAGCATACATTTCACATTTAAGTCTCCTCAAAAGTAAGTCCCAGTAGGATGAATCTTTTAAGCATAACACGACTGAAGGAAGTTAAGACTTACTCACTCACTTTGTTCATAATATCTAGTTCACAGCGCAGTCGCTGAACAGCACTACCAATTTTAAGCAGCTGAATTCTCAAAACATCATCAATTGGTAGGCATGCTGCAACTCTATATGAAAAATCTGGAAGAAAAACAAGGTTCATTCTCAGAGACACAATAGACTTAACCAAGCTACATTTAGGCAGAGTACTAAAAAGAAACTGTCACTATTCATAATTAATTTCTCTTAACTTCAGATCAGCTGGAACAAATCAGATTGCTTTCTCCAGGTAGATATTAACTATGCTTAGTTTTATTATAGTTGCATACTATAAACGTAATAGTATCTCAAGGAATAATACCATTATAATAAACAAGCAGATCTGCAATTTTGACAGAGTGACGCTACTGCTGTTCTGATACAATTCTATAAAGCCACATTACACATAAAGCAAATTAGGGCAAATGTATAATAATAACCATGTTAAAGAAAGGAATAACAAAGTCACAGTAAATATACAAAGCTGCAGAAGGCTGCTGTAACTCAGTTGTGACGTTGGATCAGTTAAATAATAAACTAATAAACTGATTTGATGAAGACTATCACCAACAATACAACTCATTATTTAATAAATAATGTACCTATTGGGTTTGCTGGAAGTGATTCATCTTTAAGATTTTCATCCCACTCATGAAGCTGTTGCTTGACTCGTTCCATCAAGGTTTCCTTGTGTTATAAGAAAAACCTAATTTAAACATAAAAACTTCTTTTTTTGTTAACAAAATAAGAAAAAAGGAATTGTCGAGAAAAAGCATTTCTCAATAGAACTGCAGTTTAAGCTCCTTAAAACTAAAATGCTATATTTTGAACATCGAGAGAAATATTAACAAACAACATTAATACAAATCATTCACCAGCAATAAGGATCACTTCCTCCTTTTTTTGAAAAGTTCAGGTTTTGCCCCTCTTCCAAGTACTTGACACAAATCTCTACTGTATGTATGCAAATGTTTCCTCCATTGATAGTATGGAGATAAAGTTGGCCCTTGATCATGAAGAGGATATAAACTGAGGGTGAGACATTGGCATAGCTAGTCCACAGAACTTAACAATGCCTTGAAATGATTTTTTTTTACCAGGAACTAGAATTCATGAACTTACTCCAGTTGTACGCATTTATATGCCAAATACAAGTAGACTAATGATTAGCTCAGAATGAAAAGCAAAATGGAAATAGTGGCAATTTAACGCAATATAAATTATAACTTTACCAACAGAAGGAGTTTCATTTGCTGAAGACACCTTATTTTATTTATTAATTATACGTTTTTATGATGCTTTTTTGATAGCAACGGCATACCTTTAATAAAGTGTAGTACTTTAAAGTACCCTCCATAAATAAGAGTAGAAAAACAGAAAATCTTCTAACTTCCAGTAAAATCAGATCTGCTTTGAAAATTTGAAGATGGGTATCTTCTTAGAGAAGGTACTGGCACCTCCCCTCATTAAAGAGCCACTGTGGGCCTAAAAATCTTGGAGAACAACTGCCTAGCCATGGTGAAGCAGTGGGGTTTTTTTTTATTACATTTATATGCCACCCTTCTCCGGAGACTCAGGGCAGCTTACAATTTTTGGCATGCAACCCAGTGTGCTCAGCAATAGCCTTCATTCCATTGTATATGCCTGCTTATTACTAAGCGGCATTTTTACAAGGTCAGCTAATTGCCCCCAACAATCTTGGGTCCTCAATTTACCTACCCCGAGAGGATGGAAGGCTGAGTCAACCTTGAGCCTGGTGGGATTCGAGCCTACAGCAGTTGTAGGCAGCTGGAACTTAAGTGCAGGCAATTAACAACCTGAGCCACCAAGGTTAAAATGCAGTACTGCAGGCTCGATTCTCACCGGCTCAAGGTTGACTCAGCCTTCCATCCATCTGAGGTCGGTAAAATGAGGACCCAGATTGTTGAGGGCAATATGCTGACTCTGTAAACTTAGAGGGCTGTAAAGCACTGTGAAGTGGTATATAAGTCTAAGTGCTATTGCTATTGCTAGCCTCCAGCCATTAATTTCTAGAGAAAGTTGTTGGAGTGGGAAACTATCAGCCAAAAACAAACTTCAAAGTAGCAGATTTTCTACACTTATTAAAGAGCCCTAAATAGCACTGACTGCTCTAGCCAGTCCTCGATTGGGAGAGCCCTAGCCACAGTAATTCATGTACTTATTGTCCCAAGTCAAGATTTCAGCAATATATTCTATGTGGGTTGCCACTGGAGACTACACTCATTGTATGAGTACTGCATTGGTTACCAATAGGTTTATAGGTAGAATTCAAAATGCCTATAAATATAAATTGAAGCTCATATAGCTTGGTACTTAGATAGCTCAGAATTGCCTCTCTTGTATGGAAATGGCCATTTCAGCCTCTTCTGCATATCCCTTCTCAAAGTGCCAATGCACACATCCCATTGTTTTTAAATAGATTCCTAGGGCTTTGTTACATGAGGAATATGCAGACCATGCTTCTTAGATGCACTCCTCATATTAGTAACCCCCCCTCTTCAGATTAAGCCAAGCCCCTCATTGTGGCACTTCTGGAAGTTAATCAACCTAGTTGTTCTGCAAGACATTTTTAGAATGATCACCGTTTGCTTATTGTATTATTATTTAATTATTTATTTTGTCGTTATGTCAGTATATCTTTATGATGTAAACTCAGCTGGGGTTTGCTTTCTGCATGCAGATAAAGCTAATAAACCAAGCAGAGTAACAAAACAATTCAAATCACAGGAATGCACAAAAACACTATACGCACACCAGCTTGTTGGACAATCCGAAAGAACACACAAGAGTGCAAAAAGTTGAACATAATACAAAGCAGGCGGAAATCTCCGTTGATACTTACAGCATCATATAAAGAATACAACCATGATGGCCAGGAAGTCAGACTAGCACAGTGAAACTTGCGCTGTTAATACAAACACATTTTCTTTATTATAGGTCTATACTTTTGTCATAAGAAAGTGCTCCTCTAAAAAGTCAGCCAATTTAAAATATTTCATATAATAATGTCCTTCCTGCTCACAATTTATCTTGCAGTGGCATTGCTATTCACCTCTGCTCTCTATTACCAGGAACAAACATGTTTTTGGCATTTCAGAACATCTAATTGGAAGCAGCAGAACTTTGCTTTAAAATAAATGAATCGCATTCCCAAGCACATATATACATATATATATTTTTGAATTAAAAATGACACACTTATACTAACTTGAGGCACCATTAAATTAATTTGCACAGTATTAATTCCAAGGATTGTAATTTACTCACACATCATCATTATTATTTTAGAATTGTAATAATTTCTACAAATTCTAGCAATCAAATCCAAGGAAGATTGGATAGAATCATAGGATAGAATAATCCTAAACGTACATTGTCCTATTTTTATCTACTAAATTCTGTCTCTTTAACTAATGGTGAACCATGACACTCCTCAATTAGCAGTTACCTTGTACCTTAATGATAGTAATAATAAAAAATTAAAAACTTCAAGCAATGCTGACACTTGCAACCAGATTTCTGCAATTGACAAGAATGCATGCCAAAGTGAGAGTAACACTGGCATTGCTGCATGAAATAACTTTATCTGAATAAGTTGGCAGCAACCAGTGATCTTTGGAAAATCTCTTTTGTCTTCATCATGTGTTCACTTAACGGCCATTTCACTTCTGATTTATGGAATGGATTGTGGTCACTAAATGAAGAAAGGGTGTACAAGATAGGTAGTCCTTGACTTATGATCATAAATCTGATACAGATAGCTCCCAACTTATGACCAAGTTTGAGCCCAATATTTATGTTGCTAAATGAAAAATTTGTTAAAGTGAGTTCTGTCCCATTTTACAAATTTTCATGCCACGTTTGTTAAGTGAATCACTGCAGTTGTTAAATTAGTACCATAGTTGTTATGTGAATCCGGTTTCCCCATTGACTTTGCTTGTCAGAAGGTCACAAAAGGGGATCACATGACCCTGAGGCACTGCAACCGTCATACATGAGTCAGTTGTCAAGCACCTGAATGTAAATCATGTGACCATATGGGCGCTACAACGTTTATAAGTGTGAAAAATGGTCACAATTCACTTTTTTCAGTGCCGTTGTAACTTTGAACAGTTACTAAACAAACTGTTGTAAGTCGAGGACACTAGCAGCATGTCGTATACTAGCAGCATGTGGTACAAATGGATTAGAGAAAAAATTACTGTTTGGCTAAATTGAATGAAAGGAAAGATAATCCGATATTGGATTGATAGAATCAAGAAATTTCCTGGAGTATCCCATTAACCCATCTGCCTTCTGAGAAGTCAATCATCAAACACAAAGGCAGCAGTCTTTTCATTTGTTTTCTAGTAGTTAGCATTGAAAGGTCCATTGCCTCTAAATAAACAAATAGCCTTTATACAGTACAATTTACAGTACTGATCATGCAAAATGCCAAGAATGAGGATACTGAATTCTTTTCATGAAAGCAGTGCCCATTTCAATCTTTTTCAGCCAAACTGGATTGTATCTCTCATCTTCCCCAACCATGACTATGTTAGCAGGGAATGAGAGTTAAAGCCCACCATATCACAAGAGAAACAAGTTACCTTTCATCAACAAAGATAAACAAGTTACCTTTCATCAACAAAGATAAACCAGAAAGTCATTACAGGGAGGTCGGGGGAAAGGCCTGCCTTTCTAATCATAAACAGAGCACTGAAGAATCTGGCATTGGCAGATTATTCTAAGACTTTTAATAAGTTAATTAAACTAGTGCTTTGGGGAATAATTGCATTTTAAACTCTGAAGTGAAAAAAGTTGTCCCAGCAGGTGCACAAACAAGTCAAGATTATTATGAAAGCATGCCTTTACAAATAATATATGATTGCTTTATGCTGACAGGGAAACAAATTTTTAGGGATATCTGGCTAGAAACAGATAAGGACAAAAATGCAGAAAGATAGAAATTGTCACTACACATCCCTAAAAGGCATAAGAAACTCACTAAAATATAAATATGCACATGACTGATATATGGAAGAACTATGCAGTCACAAATGCCAAGGAAAGCGGCACAAGTTTCAAAATTCAAAACCCTTTATCTATTTTTATATATCTAGGAAGAGAACACATTTCTGTCCGTTCCTCTGATCAAAGAATAAGTCATAGTTCCAGTTTTATACATTTTTACTTTTAATATAATTTGAATTTGAATTTGAATTTGGGACAAGAGAAAGTTTTTGAAAAGCTTTATGTTCTTGGTTTTCAAATCCATTTTTAAACGCCTTTTATTGCTTTGCCCTACTTTGGTAGGGTTTTATATGAATATGCTTTAGCATCTTATTCTCCAGAGAATTTTAAATGTCAATTTAAGATCTACTTATCTTTAAATATATAATACAGCTCTCTAGAAGTGCTAATTATCAGGATAAGCTCTGTTCCTGAAAACTTCATTAAACACTTTTGTGCCTTTTTGTCACTGACTTTTGGTGACTACCTAATATAATCCTTGCAGTTTTCTTGCCAAGATTTTAAAAGTGGTTCGCCATTGCATCCTTCTTAGGGCTGACTGAGAATGACTAGCCCAAGATCACCCAACTGGTTTTATGCCCCAAGATATGACTAGAACTCACGGTTTCCTAGTTTCAGCCTTGTGCCTTAACCTCTACACACTGGCTCTCTTGTTAAACACTGTACATGATCAAAATATTTGCTGTGGCTTCTCTTAAGAGCTTTTTTTAAATGTCAGCAAATAACCTGAATTTCTGTGGAGAAATTCATTTATTCATTCTCCTTTAAGCCTTGAAGTGATGTTTGAATATATGGTATATTCATCTCCTCATCACCCAAAATTCTGGCCTGGCCTACTAAACCTATATGCAAAGGTCTGTACAAAGAACAAGAGCTCTTTCTAAAGCATCTTTGAAATATTACAAGCATTATGTCCTACAAAAGAACTTGGCTGATTTGAAAGAGGTGTGTGTGTGTATGTGTGTTTGTGTGTGTTTAAGAGAGGGAGGGAGGGAAGGAGGGAGGGAGGGAGTGGGTAGGGAAGAAATATGTATTGGGGCATGGTACAAAAGTATAATCCATAATGATCATTATGAATTCCACTCGTCTTTCAAATATGATAAGGACATCAGATGAATTCAGAAGCTCAACTCCCAGCCCTGTAGAAATAAAAAGCAACTGCCTGCAGTCTATAAGCTATAATTAGAGGGAAAATGTCAAGGAATAATCATGAGTAAAATATGGAGATTCTAGATGCAAAATGTAGAATGCTCGCAATATTTAGGTCAGTTTTGAATCTAGTTGTGTTCTAATTAAACACTGTTGAATTAAACTAAACTTACAATGCTGTTATTTCATAAAACAGACTAATCGTGCACATTTGCATGCATGAGGCATACAGCTTGGAGGCTAAATGTCAGTACTATCAACCTATCATCTTCCCTCAGTCTATATAAAAACATTTTAGATCAAAGAAACAGGAAAATTATTCTCACGGGGTTAATATATCTCAAACATCACAACTACATTCTGCATTCAGGTCAAAACTGCCAGCCAACCTGATCTTGTATAACTATCCCTGAGAAAATTACATAAATGAAAACTTCCACAAATGCATTGTACAATGACCTTGTTCTATTAACACCAAGGCCTTCCATTATATCTCCCTTATCCTTGCCTCTCCCATTCTCTACATGCTCTGAATATGCATTGGTTATTGTAGGTACAGGTGAAACTTGAAAAATTAGAATATCGTGCAAAAGTTCATTTATTTCAGTAATGCAACTTAAAAGGTGAAACTAATATATGACATAGACTCATTACATGCAAAGCAAGATAGTTCAAGCCGTGATTTGTCATAATTGTGATGATTATGGCTTACAGCTCATGAAAACCCCAAATCCACAATCTCAGAAAATTAGAATATTGTGAAAAGGTGCAATATTCTAGGCTCAAAGTGTCCCACTGTAATCAGCTAATTAAGCCATAACACCTGCAAAGGGCTCCTGAGCCTTGAAATGGTTCCTCAGTCTGGTTCAGTAGGAATCACAATCATAGGAAAGACTGCTGACCTGACAGTTGTGCAGAAAACCATCATTGACACCCTCCATAAGAAGGGAAAGCCTCAAAAGGTAATTGCAAAAGAAGTTGGATGTTCCCAAAGTGCTGTATTAAAGCACATTAATAGAAAGTTATGTGGAAGGGAAAAGTGTGGAAGAAAAAGGTGCACAAGCAGCAGGGATGACAGCAGCCTTGAGAGGATTGTCAGGAAAAGGCCATTCAAAAGTGTTGGGGACTTTCACAAGGAGTGGACTGAGGCTGGAGTCAGTGCATCAAGAGCCACCACACACAGACGGATCCTGGACATGGGCTTCAAATGTTGTATTCCTCTTGTCAAGCCGCTCCTGAACAACAAACAACGTCAGAAGCATCTTACCTAGGCTAAAGAAAAACAGACCTGGTCTGTTGCTCAGTGGTCCAAAGTCCTCTTTTCTGATGAGAGCAACTTTTGCATCTCATTTGGAAACCAAGGATCCAGAGTATGGAGGAAGAATGGAGAGACACACACTGCAAGATGCTTGAAGTCCAGTGTGAAGTTTCCACAGTCTGTGTTGATTTGGGGAGCCATGTCATCTGCTGGTGTTGGTCCACTGTGCTTCATTAAGGCCAGGGTCAACGCAGCCGTCTACCAGGAGATTTTGGAGCACTTCATGCTTCCTTCTGCAGACGAGCTTTATGGGGATTCTGACTTCATTTGGCACCTGCCCACACTGCCAAAAGCACCAAAACCTGGTTCAATGACCATGGGATTACTCTGCTTGATTGGCCAGCAAACTCGCCTGACCTGAACCCCATAGAGAATCTATGGGGCATTGCCAAGAGAAAGATGAGAGACATGAGACTGAAAAATGCAGAAAAGCTGAAGGCCGCTATTGAAGCTCCTGGTCTTCCATAACACCTCAGCAGTGCCACAGGCTGATAGCTTCCATGCCACACCACATTGAGGCAGAAATTGCTGCAAAAGGGGCCCAAACCAAGTACTGAGTATATATGCATGCTTATTCTTTTCAGAGGTCCGATATTATTCTATGTACAATCCTTGTTTTATTGATTGCATGTAATATTCTAATTTTCTGAGATTGTGGATTTGGGGTTTACATGAGCTGTAAGCCATAATCATCACAATTATAACAAATCACGGCTTGAACTATCTTGCTTTGCATGTAATGAGTCTATCTCATATATTAGTTTCACCTTTTAAGTTGCATTACTGAAATAAATGAACTTTTGCACGATATTCTAATTTTTCGAGTTTCACCTGTATATACAAGTTTTCCTAATATGGTTTAAGCATTTCTGCATTTCTCATGCCTGTTGTTGTTCTAGCCATTAATTAATAAGCCTGCTGTGAATATATGAAATACAGAACATACTCTTGAATTTGTCAATGACTCATCCGCTTTCATGGCCTGATTTTTAGGCTTTGCACTGTAGGCTACAGTTGAGCTACTGATCTTTGTTCTACCAATTTCTACTGAACGACATGATGGCTAGCATCTTCCCTGCTGCAACTCTTCCAAACTGGTTGTCCAGTTGCAGATCCTAAAAGTGTTCCACTTGCTCGTCCATACTGCTTCACAATTCTGGAAGCTGTACTCAACAATCATCCAGAAGATGCTAGGTTGGGGAATAAGTTTAACCACCCCATCATCACCTTCTTTAGCTTTCAAATGTGTTATTTCATATCTGACTTTCTAATGTAAAAAATATGTTTCCAAGCGCTGGTTTCAACGGACAAGCCACCAACACAAACTGGCAGCTTGCTAAAAACAGAAACAGCACTAGCAGAGGGTTGATAGATACCATCACTTTTTTTTTAAAGACATACAGAGATGGAATTTTTATTGATTTTTGAAATGTCACAAAAGAACATAATTAGCTTCTGACCTTTTGGTATTTCTGTCGCCATTGATGTATCTGTTGATCCTGCCATGCTGGAGGCTTAGAAGAAGGAAAAATGTGACATCTGCTGTGGGATTCCAGCTGCACTGCGGACATAGTTGAAGGAAGCACCCGCTCAGGAAGGATTTGTACTTTGGCCTGCTGTAGGCTGATTAAAAAAAAAGCCAAGCAATATGAAAATTGCACCTATTCACTTCTATGGGAGACACAAGTATGTTTAGTTATTTACATCTTTTAATTGCGTAAACATCTGGGAAAGCACAGCAGGACATTGCATATTTAATTCAATATTTTCTTTTAAAAAATCTCCATTTTATGATTTCATATAAATACCCTCCACCCATATTTTTGACTTACACGACTTCAGAGGTTCCATGGCTATGCTTCAGTAGTTTCACATTAGACCTTAGCCTGTTCTTTTAAAATTTTAAAGCCAAATGGTAGTTTTGGTTCCAACTTTTTTTGACTTTTGACTTGCTTCATTCGGTTAATTTTGGTATTATTCAGTAAATATTTGACCATATGAAATGCATTTTTACCTGAGTAACCATTTAAGACACATGTGAAATAAAATTAGACCTAGCTCAAAATCAGCAGAAATGGAAAGTAACCTGCAATCTTGAGAAAACATTTCTTTCCATCCCTTCAATCATGCCCGATTCTCAAAGACTGCTTGGACAAGTCCCTGCAAGTTTTCTTGGTTAGGTTCTTCAGAAGTACTGGCTGGCCCAAGGTCACCTCGTTGGCTTTGTGCTCTAGGCAGGACTAGAATTCACAATGTCTTAGATGCACCACCACTTTGGGACTATGAAAGGATCAACGTTATTCTTATTTTTTTACATTTTCATATATTGAATGTTGGTGGTGGGTTAATGAAACTTCATGAGAGGTTGATTTTAATGAGTTTCAATCTTCCATTATGATTTATGATCCATAAACGGTGTGGAATCATAAGGAAAAATTTGCACGCAGTCAGTCTCATTCACTATTCATCACAGACCATGGTGAATCTATCACTGAAACATGGTCTTGCTATTAAAATAATTTTTGCCCAATTTTAGCAGCTTGTTTGTTTGGTTTTATTTATTTCCCATAGCTACCAAACTTGACCAAGTTACTGAGTAGTTTACAATTCTAAAATTATAAAACAATTAAAAACATTAAAACAATAAAAACATCCACAAAATAAATACGAGCAGCAGCTGTGATGGCTAATCAACTAACAGTAAAGCCAAATAACAGGGGCTTCTTAACGCATTCCAAGTCCCAAGCCCAGACAGATAGTCAAGTTTTCTAAAGCCTTGTGAAAGGCCAACAGGACCTAGATTTCCAGACGAGAGTTCTTCATCTAAAGTGCACTATAACCAAGGAGAGAGTTTGGCATTTGAGTAAAATTATTATTTTTGAGGAGGGGAACAGTGAGCCAAATAAGAACAAGCATTAATCTGATTTAATTAATTTTTTAATCTAAGTAAAAATTAAAAACTCTAAATTTAATCAAAAATGTTGCTATGAAATAGGAACAGATAATATATTATATCCCAAGTGTTTAATAATTTTCCATATGTCATATTAAGATATAGCAGCAACATTTTGAGGGAGTTTGGAGGCATTCCTTGCTAATTTATAAGGATAACAGAGCAAGGTTCTCTTCAGCAATCTACATTTTTAAAAGATCAGAACAGCTAGACAGTATTCAACATTAGGCCTATTCCAGATGATTAGCTTCATGACGACCAATCACGTGCCAGTGGGAAAACCACACAAACAAACACAACTCTCCTGGTTTAATTCTGGCTGCATCTGTTTTATCTGGATGAAGATGACTACAAGTGTTACAAAAGATTTATCAATCTTATTTCAAAACATTTTCCTAACACATACAGCTACTCACTAACTATGGCGTTCATATATGCTGCCATCTTGTGTTCCATTGGCTATGCCCCCCCCAACTGGAGAAAATACGTACATTATTTTCAATACATTGTACAAAGGAAATGATAGCTCACTCATCACATTTTAGTCAGAGCTTCCTTTTCAAAAAGTGTGCTCTAAATTCCCATCAAATTTCACCTTGTGTGTGTGTGCATATATATCCTCCTGTACAAATCCTTTAATGTAAATGTTTGAATGCACATTTCATTAGGATACAAATTTTTCTTAAACTATAATTCCCCTAATATATTTTATATACAATCTTTGTATTATTGATTCAATATTTGCATATTTGCATTCCAATTAATATATAGTTTAGGAAGAACAAACTGAGTAAGTCTGAGGTGATTCATAAAACAAGCTCATTCCTCAGTCAACCTTAATTAATTTTAAAACACTATGAAGGCTATCAACTGGTAAGTATATGAAAGAATGTCTACAAACAGAAACCTAAGGTTGAGGTCACACAAAATCCTGAAAAAATACATTGGCATCGACTTCCTGTTTCTAAAACAACCCTGCATAGTTGTCTCTGTATAGTCAATAGATGCTCCTCATTTCTTATTAACACTAAAATAAAGTTATTAAAACTGTCATGAGTTCCATAAGCTAATATTTTTATGTCTCCATTTAAATTAAATAAATGGAATAATGGACAGGGACATTAATAGGATTTTTGTTTGAAGATACTTAAACAGCGTTGATTTTTAAGGTGATTATTATTAAATACTTCAGCCATAAAAGCAAACACAATTACCCAGGATCAGGACCGTACAAGATTTCAAACTAGTATAAGCAGCTTGTAAATAGAAATTCCTGAAGATTAAAAGTTGGTTAATTCACACTAATAAAATAGTTTGGATGATAAAAGATTCTCCTGCTTGACAAGAATAAATAGCTCCTTTTTTACCCATCAGCTTGAGTTCTCAGTTCAAGTACTTTAAACCGCTGTCTTCCCACAGCTTTTACTTTGACGGTTTCAATTCCATACTCCTGTTCTTCCCGATAGGCATAAATTTCAGCTGTCGTTCCAAAATGTGCTTCTCTTTCAAGTATGTTGCTAAAAAAAATATTAGAATGAGAGATAAAGGAACAACTTGTAGTATAATGTATTCACTGCACACACACATCCCCAATATTAACAGTATTAATCCTTAAGAACTATGACATTGTAGGGTAGGAATTACAAAAATTATTTACTTACAAGGATGGTGACAGGTTTTAACTGTCACCAGCAGTGGTCTGGCAAAAAAAAATTCCTTACAGCAAATGAAAGTATACTCAAAATCAATGATAACTTAAGTGTATTACAGAAACTTATGGACAGAAATAGTATTATAAATGATTGAATACAAGAAATACTACAAACTAAAGTTTGACATGCTTTACTCAAGGAATAGGAAACAAAGTTTGGCTCTTTTCTGACATATCACAGCAGAAAATCCAAAAAAATGACTCTCAATATTTTTGCTTTGACATTCAGTAGAGACATTGGATAATACTGCATCGCTAAATCCTCTCAAAATCACAATTATATAAGCTTTGATGAAGGGGTTTATATAATGAACCTTTGCTCTGCCCCCAAAGCATGGGAGAAATTATTTTTACAATAAGGACTGCTTAGATGAGTCATATTAATATTTAGTCATGCAATATATAAGTTCAAATAATTTCTTCAATATTAAATTAAATGGGACAATTCTTGTTCAGTCTGAGATCACGGTATGTACTCCAGACCTTGGAACTGCAAATTTATTTATATATTTACCTGTATGCAAGAACAGCAAAGGTTCTGTCTCTTTGTATTAAGTTCGCACCATGCTAACCTCTTGGGACGAAAAAGCTGAAGAGGTAATGTTTGCCCAGGAATCAGCATTACCATCACTTGGGGTAAAACTGGAATTGTTTGACAACTATCATCATCATGGACAGGTCCTTCCATGAAATTCTTCCATGTCTGATCCTAAATACTTCCATTTTTAAAAAAAATCACAATTAAGCAGGAGTAATTAGCAGTTTTGTTTGCAAGGTATAAATACAAAAACTTAAAGAGAATGCTGGAATAACCTCAGAGTAACACAGTATAAAAATATTGACACTTGACAGCAGGGCAGTTACTAGTAGTTTTGAGCAACAGTACTGAAAAAGAATACACCAAGTAGTAACATAAATGTCTACGGAGAGTTTGAATCATCCGGGCCATGGTTGTCCCAAAAGTACGTTTTCCAAAAAGCAACTGGACTTTCTTGATTTTTTTTTCCTTTGAAAACCTTTAGCTTCCTATCCATGAAGCTTCTTCAGTTCTAACTGACCGGTAGGGAGTGGAAGAAGCTTCTTGGATGAGAAGTGAAATATTTTCAAACGAAAAACCCAAGAAAGTTACCTTTTGGAAAAAGCACCTTTGGGACAGTAACCGAAATATTTGATAAAACAGCTTGTGATTCTCTAAAAATTTACACAATAAAACAAACCTTAAGTGTGCTTAGCCTCAATTTCTTTTCTTTTTTTTAGTGGTGAACTTTCTGGGTTCACTCTGT
>SOZL01001630.1:18039-76425 GCA_009733165.1 Naja naja | reverse complement strand
GACAACTGCAACCCCTCCAAGGCCTTACCGCCACAAGGGGGCACCTTGAGAGCAGCCGGCGGCTTCCCGGATTTGACGGTGGACGATTTGGAGGACGACGCCCTGAAGCCCGGCGACGGGAACGTCCACCTGGTGCCCATGGAGGAGCTGGAGTCCTGCTTGCGAGACACGCCCAGCCCACCCACCAACCTTTCTCAGCCGGAGGAGGAGGAAGAGGAGGAGGAAGAGGAGGAGGAGGAGGAAGAAGAAGCCACGTCTGGAGACTTCGGCGCGGACCGGATCGACTTCTTCAGCGCTCTGGAGAAGTTTGTGGAGCTCTCGCAGGAGAAGCGGCCGCGGGCATCGTCCAGGGCGGAAGAGCTGAGCAATGGGCGGAATGGGCCACCCCGGGTCTCAGGCTTGGAGCTGCTGCCTTGCGATACCGCCGAGCAGGCCCAGCGCAGCGCCTCTGCGGGCAGCTCCCCGCAGGTCTCGGAGTCCTCCTCTCTGGAGGAGGAGCAGCTGAAGGTATCTAAGGCGCAGGGGAGGGCATTGGGATGACACCCTTCCCCCATCCCTCCTAGGACCTTCTAAAGCAGAGGTCTCCAAACTTGGCCACTTTTGGCTGGGGAATTCTGGGAGTTGAAGTCCACAAGTCTTAAAAGCAGCCAAGTTTGGAGACTCCTGTTTTAAAGGAGAGGGGGGAGAACAATAGAAATAGAAACTCTGCGGTCCAGGAAGGCAGCCTTCTCCCTCATTGCCCCCACCCAGCGGAATATCCTCAACCTGGAGGTGAGATGGAAACGCACATACCCACTCTGCTGGAGAGAGATTGCAGGTAGATATTGTGGAGAGAGACAGACAGATGTGTGTGAGTGAGAGAAAGAGATGATAGATTGCAGATAGATAGATGGTGGGTGGGTGGGTGGGGATGGATGGATGGATGGATGGATGGATGGATTGACAGACAATATATAGATTGATAGATGATTGATAGATTGATAGATCACAGACATAGACAGACCAGTAGTGGGTGGGTGGGTGGGTAGGTAGGTAGGTAGGTAGATGATGGATGGATGGGTGGTGGGTAGATAGATAGACAGACAGACAGACAGGTACCAGTAGATAGATGATAGAGAGAGATGTAGGCATATATATATATATATATATAGAGAGAGAGAGAGAGATGATAGATGATAGATAGAAAGATGATAGATAGAGAGAGAGAAAGAAAGAAAGAAAGAAAAGAAAGAAAGAAAGAAAGAAAGAAAGAAAGAAAGAAAATAATCCTTGACTGAAGTATCATCCTTCCCCTTTTATGCCAGAAGACGCCAGCACCAACTTCTCCTCTTCCGCCTGTTGGTTGGCATCTTTACAAATTGCAATGTTCCCCCCAGAATAATAGTTAGGGTGGGTCCCTTTCCTGACACACACCCCCCACCAGGATTTTTGGTGGGGTTGGCTCAGGGTGGAGCACAAGCCCTCTTCTCCAGGGTGGGCCAGCCAGGTGCTTCAGTTCCCTTGGCTGCTGGCGCCCTCTGCTGGTCAAGGCGTAGCCACGGATCCAGATGGACGACTTGCTCCATTTGGGGGATGCAACCCCATCTCGGAGCCCACTCCCTCCCTCCTTGCTAGACCTCCAACCCATTTCCAAGCCAGGAAGGAAGCGGAGTCTTGGTCATATTAATTGTGCTTTGCCATTGTACATCATATTACTCGACTTAATGGCGGCTCACTTAGCGACTGTCCAAATTTCTGATAGAACTACTCAGGAGGGAGGGGGGATATAGGTAGTCCTCGACTTACGACCACAATTGAGCCCCAGATTTACGCTGCTAAGCGAGACACTTGCTCAGTGAGTTTTGCCCTATTTTACGACCTTCCTTGCCACCTTTGTTAATGCAAATCCTTGCAGTTGTTAAATGAGTCCGGCGGTCATTAAGTGAATCTGGTTTTCCCCTTGGGTTTTGCTTGTCGAGAAGGTCACAAAAGGGGACCATGTGACACCCCCCCCGGGAGACCGCGGCCGTCATAAACGTGAGTCAGTTGTCGAGCATTCGAATATAAATTCACTCGACCATTAGGGATGGCTGCAATGGTCGTAACTCTGAAAAACAGTCCTAAGTCCCTTTCTTCAGTGCCGCTGTAACTTTGAACGGTCACTGAGTGAAGCGCTGTAAGTCCAGGACTACTGGTACTTATGACCCAGATTTGAAATTCCGACAGTGTCACTTCCCTTCCCCTGTTCTGATCCAAACCTGGTTCCAAGGTACCAGCACAACCTTTTAATGTTTCATTTACGAATCCCTGTTTCTTCACAGATAAAAGGCTGCTTCCAACTAATTAGCTCCAATAAGGAAGGGCCTGGCCAAGTTTTTGCAAGGCTGCCAAGAACACCAGATAAAGTTCCTAAACAATTGATTTTACTTTATTTTATTTTATTGGACTTATATGCCGCCCTTCTCCCTGAGGACTCAGGGCGGCTCACAACATTAAAATACGAATACAAATAAGTTAAATAAAATACTATTAAACTTTAAGCCCAATAAATTTTAAAACCCACAAACTAATGTAAAAACAGTTAACAGTTAAAAAAACCCATAATAAATCAATATGAATCAAAGAGTCTCCAAACACCAACTCAGATATTCCGAACGTCCACAAGGCTCGAGTGCAGAAACTTCGTTGCTTCCTGCAAAGAACTCCGGTTTCTCGGCTGGCTTTTATCCCTGAAGGGAGGGGCCATTACCTTGCAGCCTTAGTCCTGAGTCACCTGTGCTGCTGCAGCTGCTTTTTCCTTTGAGCAGCCCTGAGCACACGTGCACTGGGCACAGGCTCCTCGGGGGCCTCCCCCTCACTGATGCCAGCCTCCCCAAGCTCCGAAGGCAGCACTCCACTCCCTGATGGTCCTGGCCGCATCCCTGCCTCACACGCAGGCCCCTCATCCGAGTCCTCAACCGCCCAAGCCTGCTGCTGGCGAACCACAACACCCTCTCATGGTCACATCACTTCTTCTTTTTTTTTAATGAAAGTATTTTTATTTTTATTTTTTTACCCATCTCTTCACGTGAGCAACGTGATTCAGATTTCAACCTTTATACACCGTCATAATTACCTTTTCAACTTTTGCATTTAATATCACATCAAATCATTCTCCGTTCCACTAATCTTTAAATAATTGTTCGTTTCATATTTCAATTCATTAATTCGATATCAAGATCATTTCATCCTCACATATATTTTCAATTCTTTATCCCCTATTATTTCCGTTTTCAGCTTACCACCGATTTTATTTTACATTATAAATTATTATCTTCCTTAACTTTCTCAAGACCGATATATAATAAGCCATCAAAAAAGGAGTAAATGTAAAGTAAAACTAATATATGTAGGATCCACATGGTATATCCCCCAATCTACAATATATCTTATTGTATTTAAGATATACAATAATATGTATATATAATATATATATTTATTCCAGAGATGTTCATATAACCATTTCATATTTTTTCTTTATTTCCACTTAGCCAAAATTTACCCATATCATTTTAATAAATTTCCATTCCCCTACTTTTAATAATAAAATGCTGTCATGAGAGAGACTTTACTTTCCAATAAAATCCCTTCTAATTTATCATATTTTCTATTTTCTCATCTCCTTTATATAATTGATTACATTTTCTACTTCATGTATACACCAAGAAAAGAAAGAAAAACAGAAAATTAAGTTTCCCTTTTTGTTTCCATTTACATCACTTCAAGTGCCCAACATTTGCAGGGTCCCACGGTGATGTGGCCAAATTTTACTATGATTTTGTGGAAAACCGACATTTATTTCCAGCTTTTGACAAAACTGTAATGTTTGCTTTATGACTCACTTCACAACCATCAGAATAAAAGCCAGCCTGATCCTAACTTTGGAGACTGGTCATATGTAGAAAGTCCATTGTAGGTTTGAAAAGTCAAATTTTTGAACCACAGTTACTCCTCAAGTTACGGCCACAGTTGTTCAGTTAGTATAACATGGTTGTGAAGTGAATCTAATTAACTTTGCTCATCAGAGGGTCATAAAACGTGATCACATAACCCCAGCACAGTGCCACCATCATAAACACAGGTAGTCCTCAACTTGCGACCACAATGGAGGCCACAATTCACATAGTGTGAATTTTACAACTATTTTTTGCCACCGTTGTTAAGTGAATCACGGCAGTTTTTATGTTGTTAAGTGAACCCATCTTCCCCATTGATGTCGCTTGTCGGAAGGTCACAAAAGGGGACGGCGTAACCCCAGAACAACACAACTGTCATAAATGCGAGTCAGTTGCCAAGCGTCTGAATTTTGATTCAGGTGACCCTGGGTGGGGGTGGGGGGCTGAATTGTCGTAAGTGTGGGAAAATGGTCGTAAATCCCTTTTTTCAGTGCTGTTGTAGCTTTGAACGGTCACTAAACAAATGGTCGTAAGACAAGGACTACCAGTATGTAATTTGGCTGTCAACTAAAAAATATTTCTTTAGTCTTTTTAGTTGCCAGCAGAAAGGGAATGGGGGGGAAGCAGTGCATTCCTTAAATGCTTCAGATGATTGCTAGGCAGCCAAAGCTGTTGGTGTGCAAGATTATTACTGGAGAGCATGATTGATGACTCTTCGCTATGGATGTGTCCCATTGGAGAATATACATCCAGGGGGATAGGGGGGAAAGACCAGGATCAAGGGGGAAATGAATGATGGGTCTTAAGAGTCGGCTGCACCCAGGTAATGCTGACATGGTCACTCCTAATAAATCAATTATTTGTTAACTCTGAGAGATGCAGTTAGAGACTTATGATTCGAAGGGGGGTGGATTTGTCGGAGCCCTGACAGCGGCCTGATTTGACATGGAAACATTTTCCGGATCGTTAATTAATTTTCCCATTTTTGTCTCTTTTCTCTTTTTTGTTCAGCTCTCGGAACCGGAGCCTCCCGTGGACCTGATCCGCTCCCATTCCCCCGTTGTCTCAGTCAAAGAGATCGTCACGGAGATCGAGTCCATCCATCAGTGGGGATCCCAGGGACCAGCCAAAGCAGAGACCGCCAACAATCCACTCCCAACGCCCAAGAAGACGCCCCTCCACGAGACCCCAGCCGAGGCGACCTGCCCTTGGGACAACAAGCACCGGAAGGCTGAGGAGGCAGCAGATGTGGCTGGACCAGTCCCGAAAGAAGCTGCTCGAGAGCTGTTAAAACTGGAAGCCGAAGGGTCTTCATTGCCCCCAGTGCCTGCCTCTAAGCCAGACACGGAAGGAAAGGGCTCAGCCGAAGACCCCGCAGAAGTCCGAGTCCTCCCTGGGCCCAAATGGTGCCCTGGTTCTGTCCGACGGGCCACTCTGGAGTTTGAAGAGCGCCTACGGCAGGAACAACAAGATTTGCAGCACGCTTCCCCGGTCGCCCTTTTCCCCGTTCGTAAGAATTCCCGGAACGAGTCCGAGTCGGGTGCAAAGGGCAGGAATGACGAGCCAATCCACGAGCCAAGCCAGCTCTCGAAAAATAAGGAGATCTCAAAAACGGGCAGCCACAGCAGCTCCGAGACGGGGACTGTCTCCGAACCGTCATCAGTACCTTCCCGCCCACCAGAAGTCCCTGCGGAGGTGCCAGGCGTGGCTCGCGAACACCGGATGGTGCTTTGGATGGAGGGTGACGAGGGACCTCCTCTGCTCAGCTCTCTCCCCAAGAGAATCGAGATCATTGAATACACGCCTCCTTGCCTGGCACAGAGGGGGATGAGAAGGTTGTCACCAACCGGAGCCCGGAGAAAACTGTGGATGAAAACTGCAACACCGCTTTCTGCTCAAAGACTCCTGGATGCAGCCCGGATTTGTCCAGGACACCAGTACAGGCAGCGACCCCTTCAGCGGAGCCCTCTTCTCTTGGGGAAGCCCGAAAGAGATGGACAAGGATGGGGGGGAAACAGGGGTACCATCCAACCCTGAAGCCCCCTCTTCTTCGGCCAACCAGGCGAGACGCTCCCCTCCACCCTGTCCACATCGCCAGCACCATCTCGGCCTGGACGGGGTCACTCAGGACAGCACAAGCACTGATCCTGAACCGGCTCCCTCGGCAGGCTACGCTGGAAACGGGCACTTCTCCCTGGAGGAGCGGGGAAGGGGCTTCCTGCCCTGGACATGCTGGATCCCCAATCTGGGACAAAATCCTCCGGACGTCCCTTCATCCCGTCCTCTTCGCTTCTCTCTCCCTCGCCGTTCCAGCTGTGACGGCTGCGCCAAAGACAATGGCCAGGGGACAGGCCTGGTCAAGCAGCTGGCGAAAGAACTGGAATCCCGTCTGCGGCAAGCTGGACTCACCGCGCCCTCACAAATGAAACGCTCGGCGTCTTTGGCCAAACTGGACTGTCTGGGCTCGCTGAAGTACGACTTGCCCCGCGGATGTTGCTGCCTGCCCACCGGCCCCAGAACCCTCTCGCCGGAATTACTCCGGATCTCCACGCCAGATCCGGCCATCTCCTCCCTGACCCTCCTGTCTCCTGAGCCCACTAGGCATTTGGTGGCACCGGTCAAGCTGTGGGAATGCCTGGCCCTGAGCCGGCCGGTGGAACGGCCCCTGGCTCAGTTCGCCCAAGACTTCACCCCGACCTGCGGGCCCCCGGAAGGAACGTGGACTTGGGCCCACGGCCTGAGGCAGCCGGCCGCCCTCGCTCGAAATCCCCCCGCCAGAACTCGGCTGCCCAGGAGATTAAAAAAATCCAACGAGCGGAAACGAACCACCAACCCCGTCTATAATACGATGTGATCCCTGCCTCAGTTTCCCCTCCCTTCTCTTCCCCACCCCCCTTTCTCCTCCTCCTCCTCCCCCCTTCAAATTTTTCACAATCCCTCGCAGATGTAATATATACCGAAACATGCACTTTATTAGTTAGGTTGTTGTTGTTTTTATATATATATATATATCTATGTTCTTTTATTTGTACGGTTCCTCCCGTTTTTGCATGTACATTTTCGAGGCGGCTGAAATTCAAGTTTAACAAAAAAAAAAAAAACCAAACAAAACCAACCTCCATCCGCGCGAGTGACTGCGAGATGACCCCATGGCATTTTGTGTGTGTGTGTGTGTGTGTTGTTTTATTTCGTTTTTGTTCTTCATTTGGTGGCTTCTTTTTTTCTATGAAAAGATTTTACCTCTAATTTTTTTTTCCAGCGTTGTCTTAAAAGAACACCCTTTCTTTGCAAAATGAGAGGCTGTCGGTTTTAGTTTTCTACCATCAGAGTCAGGCCGTTGTTAGGGTTGGGGCAGCAAAACCCTACAATCTACTAATTGGGGTGGGGGCCTCACAAGAAGCCCCCCCCAGGTTTCACCTCCTTTCCCCCTGGGTTGAACCCCTGGATCCAACACTCTGTGAAGTTTATACTTCTCTCTGCTCTCGCCCCTAAGACGTAGAAGCCACAATATTGGAGCACACACATCAGAACAATATTGTGCATGCAATGCCACTGAATTGCACGCCCTCTGTAGACCCTCCCCAAAAGAGCCATCCTGATGCATTTGAGTAAGGGCTGTGCAACCCCCACAGGGGTGGTTGTCTGGAGAGGTTCAATCATCCAAGCCTTGTCCCCGATTTTCTCCCTCCCCCAGCCACCACCCAGCTTGATACTTCTTCCCTTAGAAACATCTGCCCACCTCTGCGTCTGGCAAGGAAGCGCCTCTCCCCTGTGTGCCCACCCACCCAAGGTCTTTACAATACAGCGGGCATTCAGGAGCTTTGCCCCCACCGTCTTTTGGGCAGGGAATGCAGCGCACATCCGCGTGCGAGTATTATTCAAGCACACCTCTCTTAACTCCAGTGTTGGGCTGCTGCCGGTTCACACCGGTTCGAGCGAACCTGTACGAACGACGATCGGTTGGCCCCCTTCCCTGTCCTGTCTTACATTTCCTTCTTGTGCAGCTCGGCTGATTTGCACAGCAAATTGGATTCCCGCGCCTCAGCTGTTCTACTCACCGGGGAAGGCGAGTAGGTGAGCTGCAGAGGTTCACATTTGCTGTTGGTTGCAGCCCATTGCTGCTTAACTCCCTTGCTGGAAACATCCCCTTTATGAGCGGCAAAAAAGGGTGGATTTTAAAATTGGCATTTTTAAAAATATATATATATATTTTAATTTTTCCGGAAACTGGTGTTCTTTTAAGGCAGGCGTTAGAAAAAAAAAGAGCCAACTTTCCAGTTACTTGAATAAAAGCAGTGGGCTTTCTCAAAAACTCGCTGGCCATGCCTGTTTTCCTTTCTCTCCACTCTGCAAAGCTCTTACGGGGAGGGAGCAAGGAGAGACCCTCCCCAACTCCCGTCAAGCTACTTCGATAAAGGAGTCCAGAAATGAATGAATTAGGGTAAGGGGTCCATCCACCCCACTCGTCTTGTTCCTTGTCTCTCCCAGCTTCGTGTCACCAAAACCGTGGGGGGGAGGAGAGAAAAAATATTGTGTGTGTTTGCGTGTTTGTGGTTTCTGTACATAATGGGACTTGTTATAAACATACCCAAGGGGGGGGGTGAGAAAGAGATTTTTGCTCTGGCATCTTTTCTGTAAACTGGAAAACCCGTGTTGACCCCACCCCGACTTGAACCGAATTGTCTCCGTTATTTCAACAACCCTTCGGCGTTTAGACAGAACTGTTTTAACTTCCGTTCTCTCTCGGATGGTGGCCGACTGCTTTGGCCTTTTTTGTTTTTAAAAAAAGAAAAGATATTTGAAAAGCAGGGGTTGTTGGTTTTTGTTTTGCCAACCGGTGCCAAAACGCATGCGAGGTGTGTGTGTGTGTGTGTGTGTTTTAATGTCCTTTCTTCTTTTGCCTTTTCATCGACCCTGTTGTTGTTGTCCTGTCGGTTCCTTCCGAAGAGCCTCACCGTCCCTGGGGTTCTTTGTGGACGGGTGGGCATGCGATGTGGTCCCTTCCTTTTCCTTTTGATTTCCCCTCCTTCTTTTCCTTTTCCTTTTGCTCTGGAAATCAGGGTTTTCTAACAGGTGTGTCAGTAACACTTCCAGTGGCGTGGAGTGTATTAATGCACTGAAATATTCCTCCTTCTGAAGCGCAGCCCGAAGTGAAAAATAAAATAAAATCTGGATTTTTACAAACTTGGGTGAGGAGAGTCGGTCGGTCTCTTATCCTTTCATGTAAAAATGTATCGTTTCTTTCTTAGAAGGGCAAGAAACTACTTCCAGAAAATCTGTATTTTCTGCCTCGTGCATTTTTTTTTTTTTATTCTCTTCCTGGGCTCTGTCAATCTTTGGACCAGCTCAGGACCAAAAAAAAAAAAACCTGAGGCCCAGAAAGAGATTAGAGGAGCATCTGGGGGATTGAACCCCAAAACTGTCTGGAAAAAGGGGCGCTCTTCATCTCTTGGGGCTTATGATAGGTTTAAGCAGGGCACTTAAAATGCTCCGTTGACTTCCCAGCTCAGGAAGGCGCCCCTTGGTTGGAGGGTTTCAGGGTCCATACCCCCTTCTCATAAAGCTCTCTGACTCCTGAGTCTTAACTTGAACAATGTGCAGATCGTTGTAGCTCAGTTTGGCCACATAGAGGGTTTTTTTTGGGGGGGGGGTGTTGTAGAAAGGATGCCCAGAGTTAGTTTTGGAGGAAGTACCCCATTTCCCCCCAAAATCCCAGCTAGCTGCCTACACCCCTTCATTGTGAGGAGGGGGCTTCTCTGTGGCTGCAATGGGACAACTTGCCGTGGGCTTCTCGCCACGGACAACCTGGCAGGACCGTCTCGCCGCGACCAACTCGCCACGAGACAATTCCACAAGGGGATTAACTCAACGCGATACACATTCCCGCCACTGTTTCGTCGACATTACATCGACAAAAATAATGTCGAAGAAACAGGGGCGGATATAACACGTCTCGCGTTGAGTTAATCCCCCCGTGGAATTTGACTCACGGCAACTTGGCGGCGGCGAATCGTCCTAGACCTTTGTGTGGCTACCTCCAGACCAGCTGACCACTGGGGTGGAGGGCTTTAAATGCAAAAAGAAAAAAGAAAAACCCAGCACAATCCATGGTCCCCCGTTGCTCTTGGGTTGGTCAAAAAAACAATCCAGCATTGCCGGGAGAAATTGCCCTTTCTTGGAGCGGAGACGAATTCTGGAATTCTTCTCGGTCGAGAAATTCCTGTCCGGTCGATTGTTGTGCTGGAGACTTTTCTGGACTGCTTTAAGAATTAGTACTTGATTTTTCTGCGTCCTTCTTCAAGAAGGAAGGCATTGACTGGATCTCAAGGGGCAGGTGGGGGGTCTCCCATCAAATCCGACCAGCTCCCCGTTCTTTTCTCGCACCGATGCCAAATGAGGGAGCCCCCTCCCCATGTCTGAATCTCTCCCTATTAAAGTTTTTTTTTGTTATTATTTTATGTTCTTCATCCCTGCAGGCGGTGCATTTAAAAACCGCACCATCCATTTCAATGTATTTTACCCAAGAAGGAGAATTGGGTAAGTCTATCCTTGGGGAGGAGGAAGGGGGCAGCAGGATCCCCAAACAGTTCCCCTCCATTTTTTAAGTCATCAGGGTCTCTTCTGGAAGCAAAACGTGTGCCTTGTAGCCTATTGGAGGAAGGGGTGTCTCTCTTTTGGGCAGGGGAGCACCCTCCTTCCTCTGTTCTCTTTCAGTTGCACCCCCCCAGACTCTGCTAGTTCCCAGGCACCCAAAGTCTGCAGTCTTGGGGAGACAGCCTCCCCACTCCCCTTCCAATTCCCTTTCCCCACCACCACCACCACAATCAAAAACCAAGAAGTCTGGAAAAGTTTTGCGCGTTTGGTAAGCTCTTTGTTACTGGCTTGCTTGCAGCTTTTGTTACGTCGACAGATGAAAAAACTCATGCTGATTGGAAGCATGGCTCACTGGGTTTTTTTTCTTTAAGGGGAGGGCTTTTTTTGTTTCTTCTGGGCTTCTGTCCTGGCCCCTCTCTTTGCATTCAGAAGGGATGCAGATTTGGGGGGAGAATCTTCTCTCTCCAGCGGTCCCCATTTCCTTGGCCCCCCCTCCCCAAAACCTCAAATTTTCATTGTACTGTCAATCTTGTAGAGCAAGCGGTCTTCAAACTTGGCAAGCTTGAAGACTTGTGGACTCCAGCTCCCAGAATTCCTGACTAGAGGAGTTGAAGTCCACAAGTCTTAAAAGCGGGTCAAGTTTGAAGACCCCTGTTGTAGAGTCTTGCACAAGGGAGCTGGGGATTGGGGGGGCAGAATGGATGCTTAACGGGGCGAGTGAGCGCCATCTGTACCAGTGTTGGGATTCAACCAGTGTAACAACTGGTTCGTTGAGCACGCAGCGCATTTGAAAACCGCTCTAAAACTTAGCTTCGACTGCGGCCCCGGTGAGTAAAACAGCCATGCCTATCGGCCGGGCTTCAAACAAAGGGAATATAGGAGAGACAACCGGTTCGCTCGAACCGCTCCATACCGGCTGAATCCCATCCCTGATCTGTCCTGAAAGCATGGATGGCAAAAACTGGATGAGTTGGAGCAGAGTTTCTCAACCTCGGTCCCTTTAAGAGGCATGGACTTCAACACCCAGAATTCCCTTGGCTTGGGGGGATTCTGGGAGTTGAAGTCCACGCCCCTTAAAGGGACCGAGGTTGAGAAACACTGAGACTCTCCACTTGAGCAATTTTTTGTGCTGCATTGCCAGCTGGGTCGCCGCAGCCCCGTTGCACGTCACCATCCCCCTCAACAACAGCTGAGCCTTCTCAGCCTTTCCACACCACCCAAGGGTGGGCGGGGGGCTTTGCCACTCCCTCCCCCCACAAACAGGTGTCTGAAATTGTAACCCCAGGTCCATCTTCCCCTCAATTCTCAACGGCCACTCCGACCCCTATCCAGACCAAAAGTTACCCCCTTCCAACGGGCAGGAAAGGAAGCGTTCCACCCCACCTCCGCCGTGCTTCCTTCCCCCCCCACATCACCAATGTTTTGGGGAATTGGAGGGGGATCTTTCTTATCTGGGTTGTTTGTGGCGCATCTCATTCAGGGAGAATTAATTTTGCAAAGGCTCCCTGGCACGGCTCGGCTGCAGAGTGCCAATTGGCAAGGAAGGGGCCATTTGGAATTGGGGTGGGCAAGCTGTGGTCCCTGAGGGGGAGGGGTCTTCTCCGAGTGGGGATTTGTGGGATGCATCCTGGCCATATATAAAACAGGGAGGGTCTCCAGCTAATCACGTGGCCCTGCTCGCGTGGCGTGGCATGGGGTGGGGTACTGGGAAAGGGGGGGACCATGTTTATCCCCCACTTTTTCCTTTTTTTCCTTTCTATCCTGCCTTCTCCCCCCTCCGGCCATCCATGGGGCTCCCTGTCTCTCCCAGGGGGCTTCTAAGGTAGACTGCCCGGACACAAGGAGGCTCGGCTGTTTTTAAATGTGAACTCCCACCCCTGGACCGGGGGGCTGACTCGATGTTCTTGTTACTGAATAAATTTTTATTTTGAGAAATGAAAGGCTCTTGTCGTCAGTGGGGCAGGGATCAGGGCGGAGAAGGGGTGGGGTGACTTGGAGGTCTCTAAAACCTTCCTGGCTTTCGTTACAGCTAGTCCTCGACTTACAACCGTTCACTTAGTGACCGAAGTCACAACGACACATGGTCCCGTGATCGCAATTCAGACAGGGAGAACAATCAACCCATGAAACAGAAGTTGCCCTCAGAAGTTGTGAGAACTTCATCACTTGAGACTTTCAAGAAGAGGTTGAACTGCCGTCGGTCAGAAATGGTGTAGGGTCTCCTGCTTGGGTGGAGGGGGTTGGACTAGATGACCTCCAAGGTCCCTTCCAACTCTGATTATCCATCTGTTAAACCTGGCAAACCGATTCGTATTTATGATGGTCGCAGCGTCCTGGGGTTACATGATTTCCCCCTTTGCGACCTGATGTCAACGGAGAAGCTGGATTCACTTAACAGCCCTGTGACTCACTTAACAACTGCAGTGATTCCTGTTAGTATATATCTCCGTGAGGAGAAACGAGTGCAGCCAGGAAAGCGTGAGAAGAGAGACAATGAATAAGACACTTGACACGAGTAATATACTGAATACAGGAAACGTTGGTTTTACTATCAGTGAGGATTTAGCAGAGTCCAAAAACAGTCCGAGTCATACAAACAAGTCAATCAGTATCTAAATGCTATTCCAAATATCAACATGTCCTTGTCCTTACCAATCAGCAGGCACAGCTAGTAGTTTGTCAAAACAGTAGCAAACTTACATCCAATAGTCGAAGTCAAAACACGGAGAACCATAAACAGTAGGCAATCAACACAGAGATAGAGCAGAGAGAGAGAACCAGGTTTCCAGGTCCATCTTATGGCCGGTTGCTGTAGCCACAGCCAATCACATTCCAGCTACTCTTAAAGTGACATACACTTTCAATCCTGGCTTATATATTACAAACCCAAACATTAGTTATACTAACAATTCCCTTAACAAGAAAGGTGGTAAAATGGGACAACATTCACTTAACAGTCTTGTCTTGTTTAGCAGTGGAAATTGTGCGTAACGGATGTAAGATTTTAAGGCCGTCTTTGGCCCCCACCACTGGGAGTTGTAGGGATTCTTCTGCTAGTTAGACTTGAACCAGATCTTATGGGTGTCCTGCCCCCCTCTTAAGCTGTAATCTGGGTCCAGTTGTGTCATTGTGGGTTCCAGTTGTGTGTTGTCCAGAAGTTCACGCTGGTATTATTTGCCTGGAAAAATCAGGCAGACAAGAAAAGGTGTCTCTAAGCCCGTGATGGCAAACCTATGGCACACAAGCCCCAGGCAAACTTACCTCACTGTGCATGCGCACGCCTCCCAGCTGTTTTTGGGCCTTTTTCAGCCTCCCAGAGGGTCAAAGGAAGCCTCTGCAGCCTTTGGAGGCCAAAAAACAGGCCAGTTTCATCACTTCCAGTATTTCCAGAAATACTGTACAGGAAGTGATGAAACAGTCCCATTTTTCGGCCTCCAGAGGCTTCCCTTGAGTCTCTGGGAGGCCGAAAAAGGCCTGAAAATCAGCTGGGAGATGCTCACATGTGCAGTTCAGGTAATGGGGTGAGGGGGCCCAGCGCATTGCCTTCTGGGTACTGGCACGCAAGTGCGTAAACACGCATGTAATTTTCAGCACAGAAGCCCAAAAGGTTAGCTACTACTGCTCTAAGCTTATTTGCCTTCCAATAGGAGGACAGAATGCTACACTGTCCTGGGAATTCGGGAGGGTGAAGTCCACACAGGGTCATAAATACAGGTAGTCCTCGACTTACGACCACAATGGGGACTGTAACTTCCATCACTAAGCAATGCAGTTGTTAAGAAGTAAGTCATGCCTGATTTTACCAATTTTTTTTACACGGTCGTTAAGAGAATCACTGTGGTTGCTAAGTGAATCACATCATTAAGTGAATGCAGCTTCCCCCGTTGACTTTGCATGTAGAAAGCCAGCTGAGAGGGGGAGTAAATAGTAGTTCACAGCCCCGGGTTGCTGCAACCGTCATAAATACAGACCAGTGGCCAAGCATCCAAATTTTGATTCACAGGATGCTGTGGCAGTTGTAAGTGAGGACCAGTTATCAGTTTTTTTTCCATAGCTGTCATGACTTGAGCAGCTTTAGTAACAATGTCAGTTGTTCAATAAAGAGTTATAGCTGAGGACTATCCGTATTTTTAAATCCTAAATTATTCTGATTTTAGTGTTTAATTTTATTGATGAAATGGCACACCTCCCAGAGACAGATGGGTGGTTAGAAAGTATAAATAAGTAAATAAATACCATATTTTTCGGAGTGTAAGACACATTTTTTCCACACTCCCAGGGGTGGGATTCAAAAATTTTAACAACCGGTTCTGTGGGTGTGGCTTAGGTGGTGGGCATGGCTTGGTGGTCATGTGACTGGGTGGACATGGCTTGGTGGTCATGTTATTGGCTGGGTGTGGCCAACTCAATATCACTCACATTGAGGCATGCATCTCCTCGCCTGGCCTCTCATGACTGTGGGGATGCTGCAACAGTCATAAGTGTGGAAAATGGTCATAAGTCACTTTTTTCAGTGCCATTGTAACTTTGAATGGTCACTCCACACAAGCAAAGTACCAGCAAAGGAGGGGGGAAAAAACTCCAGAGATGTTCCTGAGATAGGAAGTCTAGTCCTGCCAAGGATGTAATCAGGGTTAACGGAGAGGCAGTTTCTGTAAGCAACACCAGAATGTTTCCTTCCTGCCTTCCTTACAGGATTAGTCCTGTAAAGTGGAAAAACAAAGAAGATTTCTTCTCACAACCGGTTCTCCGAACTGCTTAGAATGTTAACAACCAGTTCTAGCGAATAGGTGCAAACTGGTAGAATCCCACCCCTGCACACACCCCCAAAAGTGGGTGGAAATATCTCTGCATCTTATACAGTGAATGTTGCCCAAGCCCCCGCTGGCCCCCACCCTTTGGCCTCTGCCTCCCAGCAATTTGCCTCCTCGTAGCAAACCGCAAACAGCCTGTTTCAGTTTCAGCACAGCTTGTTTAGCACCAGCAGCTGATTCCTCCCGATGATCAGCTGTTTCAGGCTGCAGGGATTGCCAATGCAGGGCATTTTTGGCCTCAGCCCCATTTTCTGCCTATTCTGATCCCTGCTGCCCAGAACAGTGGGAAATGGGGCATGCAGAGGCTGAAAACGGGATACAGAGGCTGAAAATGGAGGTGGAAATAGACTATCACAGTCCCTGCAGCCTAAAACAGCTGATCGTCGGAGGCCGATCCAAACACAACCAGCTGCTGGTGCTAATCAGGCTGTGCTGAAAAAGAAACAGGCTGTTTGTTTCCACCCTTCTCCAAAGACTCAGGGTGGCTTACAATTTCGGGGGGATACAACCCAATGCGCTCAGCAATAGCCTTCATTCCATTGTATATGCCTGCTTATTACTAAGCGGCATTTTTACAAAGTCAGCTTATTGCCCCCAACAATCTTGGGTCCTCAATTTACCTACCCCGAGAGGATGGAAGGCTGAGTCAACCTTGAGCCTGGTGGGATTCGAGCCTGCACTAATTGCAGGCAGCTGGAACTTAAGTGCTAGGCATTTAACAGCCTGCACCACCAAGGCTCATTGCTGGGAGGTAGTGACAGATTTTTTTTTCTTGTTTCCCCCCCCCAAAAAAGCTAGGTGCTTCTTATACTTCGGAGCATCTTATAATCTGAAAAATATGGTAGATGCTACTTTACAAAGGGAGAAGAAAGATGGAAGGTTGCTTGCTTCTGACTAACTTGCACAACCCTTCATAAAACATTGTCGGGAAAACTGAAAGGTGCTTTTTCAAGAGGCAATTGGACTTTCTGTTTTTCTTTGAAGATGTTTTGCTTCTCATCCAAGAAGTTTCTTCAGCTCTGGATGGTGGGGAAAGGAAGGGTTTTTTTTTTTGCAGACAGTTGGTCATTTGCATCCTTTTAGAGGGTCATTGAGGCCACTTGGAGGTTTGTCTGTCATTGAGGCCCCTTGGAATAGTGCAAATGCATCTGGAGCCATCTTGGCTGCAGGATGTTTTCTGCAACCAAGAAGGCTCCCCACCCATTTGCACCACTCAGGTGGCCCTGAGGACACAGACGAACCTCCAAGTGGCCTCAACGACCCTCTAAAAGGATGCAAATCACCAGCTGTCTGCAAGGAGTATAAATCATTCCATTCCCCACCATCCACAGTCAGAGCCGAAGAAGCTTCTGTGATGAGAAACGAAACATCTTCAAAGAAAAACTAGAAAGTCCAGTTGCCTCTTGAAAAAAAAGCATCTTTAAGACAAACCATGACCTGGATGATGGAGCATCTCCAAAGAATCTTGTCGGAAAAACGTTTTTAACTGAGCCCTGATATTTTATTTTATTTTTTTGCACCATTTGTTGTGTCAAGCTGGTCTCACTGGAAACCTTAAACTGGAGTCTAATGTATAAAAATACACATTGCAAATGAGCAGTTGAGCCCCCTTTGCCTCAAACTTTGGGTGCCTCGGTCACATAACATGGCAAGCAAGCCATGATTTATTGAATCATGGTTTGCTGAATAAACACAACTGGCTTAATGCCATCCACATGGGTTAGCCTGGTCCACAGGCTGACAAGCCACAATGGCTGAGCTCCCTGGCTACAAAGCCAGAAGCAAGCCAACTGTTAGGATATATGCAGAGTACCCCTTGTGTAACAAGGATATGCACATGGAAACGGATATGAGAACAGTTATGAATAAATACAGAGCCACACAGAGACACACCAAATTGTGTTAATGTTTACTCGAAGAAATAGCACAGTCCAAATAAACAGTCCAGGTCATACACATTTTAACAGTCCAGCTGTATCCAGTTATAAAGTCTTCTTACCCTTTTCACGTCTTTTACAGCAGACAAATATCAAACCATAATACAACAGATAATCTTCAATATCAACAGAATATCACAATAAACAGAGTTAGTCAGTATCAGTCTGTATTCAGTCAGAGAGAGAGTCAGTATCAGCATCAAGAGAGATTTTCGGTGGGAGAGAGAGTTAAACCATGATCTATAGCTCCCTCTTATGGCAACTTGCAGCATACTCAACCAACCAGAACACAGCATAATACATTACAGTATTTTTCCTTAAAGCTACAGACATATATATTTGTGCTTTATATATTGTCAACCCAACTACGTTATGTACATATACTTAACACCAACCCCACCTGGGTTCGGCCGGTTGTGTGAAGTCAACCCACAATGATCCAAATTAAGCCAAGAGCAGCTGGTAGTAGATTGCGAATCTCCTTTGCAAATCAGAATCCCTCATTTGTGAAATAATACATACAGGTAGTCCTCGACTTACAGCAGTTCATTTAGTCGTCATCATCATCATCTTTTAACAACCCCATAGCCCCTTGCGGGGTGGAGTCTGGGCAACTGAATGGAGCTGAATGTTTTCTGGCCAGATGCCTTTCCTGTTGCCAATGCAGAGTTTTGTTCAGCAGATAAATTCTCATGGTTCCCAGAGAGAGAAATATTTGCCTCTACCTAGAATCTGTGATGACCCATAGTCTCTCAAAATAACCCAAAACCCAAAACATGAAGTACAGTCCGAAATGCCTTCAACTTAACTGTTTTATTAGTCACAGTTTAAAGTCCCAAAAGTAACTAATGAGGCAAAAGGAAAACAAAAACAAACCATCTTGGCGAGAGTTGCGTAGCAAACCAAGATAAGTAATCATACGTTCCAAGCAGATAACCAGGGAAAATCCTTGGGAAGAACTCCAACAAAGATAAACCTCCTTCAAAGGAAACACTAACTTTGACTCCAGCAATTCTGACTACGCAGTTACAAACTTATATACAGAGCTCCCAGCTGTAAGCCCTGAGGAGGATCATGGCCCTCTCCTCCCGAGTAGACCATGCTTTTCCCTGATCCTCTCCTCCTTGCATGCCCTGGGATGGATAGGAGATGGGCCTGGGTCCTCCTCTGATTGCTCAGCCGGCCTCTGCCCTTCCCCAGCCTCCTCCACCACCTCTGGAGCCACACTCCCACTCCCTGTTGGCTGTTCCTCCTCTTCCTCGGAGTCAGTCCCCACCAGGGGCATGACAGAATCGAACTCACAGCCTCCCGATTGTGAGGTGAGAGTTCCACCTCTAGGCAAACTGCACCACTCTACAACAGTTCATTTAGTGACCATTCAAAATTATAAGAGCCTTGAAAAAAAAGTGACTTGGGATCGTTCACACTTATGACCGTTGCATTCTCCTCATGGTCCCGCGATCAAAATTCAGGCCCTTAGCAACTGACTCATATTTATGACGGTTGCAGAGTCCTGGGGTCACATGATCCCCTTTTGCAACCTTCTGATAAGCAAAGTCCCTGGAGAAGCCAGATTCGCTTAATGACCATGTTGCTAAGTGAAGAACTGCAGAGATTGACCAAAGAACTGTGTCAAGAAAGGCCATAAAATAAGGCAATGCTCACTTAATAACTGTCTTGCAATAGAATTTTGGGGTTCAATTGTGGTCATAAGTCAAGGACTATCTGCATAGGGTAGTTCTAGAGCATGGGGCTGGACTAGAAGACCTCCAAGGCCCCTTTCCCTTCTGTTATTCTGTTATTCTTCTGCTATCCCTCATGCAAACCCATGGGGAAGCCAGACTCACTTAACAACCGTGTGACTCACTCAACAACTGCAGCAATTAACTACTATAGAAATCAGAACGGTCTCGCTTAGCAACCTAAATTTGGGCCTCAGTTGTGGTCGTAAGTTCGAGGACTGCCTGCAATTCAACACGTAAATAAATTTCTAAGGCCACGTCCTTTGGCGATTCCCAGGACTGTGAAAGTCCATATAAAAAAAAAGCATTTAATTTCAGAGAAATGAGTCTGTAAACTCTTGAGGGTGAAAAAAAGAGAATTTGTGGTTCATTGCTCTGCAGTATTTCATCCCACTTACTAAATGGATCGTTGAGTCCAAGCTATTTATATCTAATTTATGCCCTTAATAACGGCATTAAAAAAGATAGTACAGGTAATCCTCCCGTTATGACTACATTTGGAGCCAGAATTTCCATTGTTACGTATGGTAGTTGTTACGGAGAAGTGCCTGATTTTGTAGCCTGATTTTTTGCCCTGGTTGTTTAAGTGAATCATTCAGGTGGGATTCTACCTGGTCGGACCGGTTCTATAGAACTGATTAGGATTCTGAGCAGTTCGGAGAACTGGCAAATTGCTCCACTGGCTGGCCCCGCCCCTCCCCTCCCCGCCCACTCACTCCTTACCTAGCATGTGCACCATCCAACTTGCCTGCGTTTGGTAAATTGCTATTTTTCCTTTTTTGTCCCCTGACCATCAGCTGTTCTGACTATCAGCTGTGCCGGGAGATTTAGATTAGCTAGAAAGCAGGAAATGGTTGGATTTCTTGCTTTCTAGCTAATCTACAAGCAGAGCTGAACCTTCCTTAGGACAGAAGCTTCTATTTTTCAGGGCAGACTCAGGCAGCAGATTGCAGAAAAATAGATCTCTGAGTGAGTCTGTGATTCTGCGAGCAACTCAATCTGCCTGCCTGCTTTGCTTGATTTTGGGTAGAAGTTGCTCTTTTTCTTAATAAAAATGCAATATTTACACACATGGTGTGTTATGAGTTAATATTGTGAGTTTTACTTGTTAGCAAATTTTATGAGTTTGCTTGCAAGCAAATTTTATGTGACGGACTCAGGTAGCAGATTGCAGATAGATAGATCTCGGAGTGAATCTGTGATTCTGCGAGCAACTCAATCTGCCTGACTGCTTTGCTTGATTTGGGGTAAAAGTTGCTCTTTTAACCAAAAATTCAATATTTACATAAATATTGATAATATGTACATATGAGCCACACCCAGCAGTCACATGACCACAAAGCCACACCCACAAATTAGGCCACGACCACAGAACTGGTGGTTAAGAAATTTGAACCCCACGCCTGGAATCACTGCCGTTGTTAAGTGAGTCCTGCAGTTGTTAAGCGAACCTGGCCTTCCCCTCCCCATGGACTTTTGTTTGTCGGGAGCTGGTTAAGAAGGCCAGAAGTGGCAATCCTTGAACCCAGGATGCGGGACCTGCTGCTTGCCAAGGGCCCGAATTCTGATCCCGTGGCCGTCAGGATGCTTAAAATGGTCGCAAGCATAAGCAAGTCCTTGAGTTACAACCACAACAAAGGCTGCCTGCTATGGCCGTAACTTGTGATTGGTTGTAAAGCAGGTGGGTCGCATGACCGGCCTGGTTTTATAACCTTTGTTTGCAATGGTCGTAAAGTGACCGCTGTGGTTCTTAACAGTCATTAAGTGACCAGTGCAATTGTTAATCAAACCAGTGGATTGCTAAGGGCGGGTTTTGTAAAAATTGGGAAATAAATGTCCTTCCTTCCTTCCTTCCTTCCTTCCTTCCTTCCTTCCTTCCTTCCTTCTCTCCCTCCATTCCTCATTCTTTCCTTCCTTCCCTTGCTCCTTCTTCCTGCCTCCCTCCCTCTCCCTCTTCTTCCTGCCTCCATTCACCCTTCCTTCCTCCCTCCTTCCTTCCCCTCCTCCTTCTTTCTCCCTCCCTCTTCTTCTCCTTCCTGCCTTCCATTCTCCCTTCCTTCCTTCTTCCCTTCCCTTTCTTCCCTTCTTTCTTCTCTTCTTTCTTTCCTTCTTTCCTTCTTTCCTTCCTTCCTTCTTTCTTTTTCTTTTCTTTCTCTTTTCATTCTTTATACAATCATAGAATTCTAGGGTTGGAAGGGACCTCGGAGGTCTTCTAGTCCAACTCCCTGCTCAAGCAGGAAACCCCATACCATTCCAGACAATGTCCAGTCTCTTCTTGTAGACCTCAAGTGTTGGAGCACCCAGCAACGTCTGGAGGCAAGTCGTTCCACTGGTTAATTATTCTCAATGTTAGGAAATTTCTCCTTCGTTCTAAGTTGGATCTCCCTCTGCCCAGCTTCCACCATTGCTCGTTCCTTCCTTCCTTCCTTCCTTCCTTCCTTCCTTCCTTTAATTCCTTCCTTCCCTTCCATCCTTCCTTCCTTCCTTTCCTTCCTTTCCTTTCCTTCCTTCCTTCCTTCCTTCCATCCTTCCTTCCTTCCTTCCTTCCCATCCTTCCTTCCTTCCTTCCTTCCTTCCTTCCTTCCCTTTCTTCCTTCCTTCCTTCCTTCCCATCCTTCCTTCCTTCCCTCCTTTCTTTCCTTCCTTCCTTCCTTCCTTCCTTCCTTCCTTCCCATCCTTCCTTCCTTTCATTCCTTCCATCCTTCCATCCTTTCCCTTCCTTCCTTCCTTTCCTTCCTTCCTTCCATCCTTCCTTCCTTCCTTTATTCCTTCCTTCCTTCCCATCCTTCCTTCCTTCCTTCCTTCCCTTTCCTTCCTTTCCTTCCTTCCTTCCCATCCTTCCTTCCTTCCTTCCTTCCTTCCTTCCTTCCTTCCTTTCATTCCTTCCCTCCTTCCTTCCTTCCTTTCCTTCCTTCCTCCCATTCCTTCCTTCCTTTCCTTCCTTCCCCTCCTTCCTTCCCTTCCTTCTTCCTCCTTCCTTCCTTCCTTCCCTTCCTCCTTTCCTTCCTTCCTTCCTTTCCTTCCTTCCTTCCTTCCCATCCTTCCTTCCTTCCTTTCCTTCCTTCCTTCCCATCCTTCCTTCCTTCCTTCCTTCCTTTCCTTCCTTCCTTCCTTTCCTTCCTTCCTTCCTTCCTTCCTTCCTTCCTTCCTTCCTTCCTTCCTTCCTTCCATAGAATAATAGAATAGCAGAGTTGAAAGGGACCTTGGAGGTCTTCTAGTCCACCCCCCCAACTCAAGCAAGAGTCCCTAAACCATGTCAGACCAATGGCCGTCCAGTCTCTTCTTGACAACCTCCAGTGATGGAGCAGCCACAACTTCTGGACAAATAACAGATAACCAGAGTTGGGAGGGACCTTGTAGGTCTTCTAGTCCAACCCCCCCGCCCAAGCAGGAGACCCTACCCCATTTCTGACCAATGTTTCTCCCTGTTAGGAAGTTTCTCCTTAATTCAGGGTTGCTTCTCTGCTTGATGTGTTTCCATCCATTCTTCCATTCTTTTCTTCTTCACCTTCCCCCCCTCTAGGAAAGCAGCCCCCCTTTTCCTCAGCGCCCTGCCCTCCCGCCCATTGCATTGCTCTAATTTTATTTTTCTTTTATTTCTTTTCAGCCAACGGACTCCAGCAGCAGCTGCCTGCTGAGTGGCAGCCCAATTGCAAAGGCCCCACTGCCCAGCAGAGGTCGTCCCCCACCAAGGCCACTGATCTCCCGTGGCAGGAAGGGGCTGAGACCTACGAAACCCACCCACCTCCAGCGGCCCCCACAAAGAGGCTGAAACAGCTACAAGAGTCTTATTTGCAAGCTGGAAAGAGGAAGAGGAAGGAGAAGAAGGAAAAAAGCACTTTTAATTCACAGGAAATGCAAGCCTGCTTTTAAAAATGCCATTTATTTATTCGGCTGAAAGTTATTTATGTCACTAGTTGTATTGTATTGTATTGTATTGTATTGTATTGTATTGTATTGTATTGTGCAGATAGATAGATAGATAGATAGATAGATAGATAGATAGATAGATATAGATAGATAAAGATAGATAGATATAGAGATAGATAGATAGAGATAGAGAGATATAGAGATAGATAGATAGATAGATAGATAGATAGATAGATAGATAGATAGATAGATAATATATATAGAGAGGCTGGGTGGATAGATAAATAGATAAGATAGAAAAGATAGATAGATAGATATAATAGAGATGATAGATATATAGATATAGATACATAGATATAAAAGCGAAATACCACTCATGTATCATCACAAAATTGTGTTGTATTGTGTAGATAGATAGATATAGATGATACAGATATATAGATATAAAAGCAAAATACCACTCACGCATCATCACAAAATTGTATTGTATTGTGTTGTAATTTGTGTGTGTATAAATATATATATCTCAAAGTGAAATTATCACTCACGCATCATCACAAAATCTCCAGAACCGTAAAGCCTACAAACTTGAAATTTGGCCTGTATCTTCCTCTTGGCTTCTAGGGGCTCATTAAGAAAGGATTTATCAAAATGACCCTCAGAGCATTTAGAGTATTTCCTATATTATTATTATTATTATTATTATTATTATTATTATTATTATTATTATTATTATTAAACACGCTCTGATGCTAAGGAGTTCTACTCCCCCTCCCCACCTGGAAAGAAATCTCTTCCAAAGGCAAAACACAAGCAGAGGAGTTTCAGTTTCAGAGCACCAAGCACCTTTAGTACACAACAGTTGAGCTAAGCCACACCCAGGCTCCTTGCTGTCTCCTTCTTAGCTCCCCCTCTCCAGAACTGGGGGTACAGTTGCCTTTGCAGCGAAATCTTTCGAGTTTGGGGGTTCTGCATGCTGCAGCCCAGTTCACAGTCAGTGGGTTGGGGGGCTCCGGAGTTGGGGGCTTGGGGAGTGTTCACCCCTCTTCTTGTTCCCCCTGCAAAAAGGGGACGTGGGGCAGATAGACTGCCTCTGCACAGGGAGGTTCTACTGGTTGCTGGCAAGGGCATGCCAGGGGCCACAGCTAAGGAGGGGCTGTCTGGTGTTGGAGGGACTTGGATTAGGGGTCTGGGGGGGGTCTGGAAACCCTTCCCGGGCGCTGCCCCAGCCCAGGGAAGCTGAGAGTCCCCAGGGTGGGTCTGGGTTTGGGGCCCCACTCTCTGGATTCCCTCGTGGCCCAAGGACTGGCATGGGGGGGGCCCTGCGGGAGGGGGGTACCCTAGGCAGAGAGAGGCACCCCACGTCCATTCCCCGCTCCCCAGAATGGCCTCTCCGCCTGCCCCTGGCATGTGCAGAAACTGCTTGGTAGAACCTCCCCATCTGGAGGCAGTCTATCTTAGATCCGGGAATCTTAGGGCTAGGAGGCGAGCTTGGAGGTCTTCTAGCCCACCCTGGCAAGGGTGGGAATAAAAACCTGCCATGATGCCCCTCCCCATGGACTGCCCCCTTCACAGGGAGGAAGAAGAGGGGGGAGACCCCCTTTAGCTGGGTCTCCTTGTGGCCCAGGGAGGGGGGGGGAACAGTGGTACCCTATGCAGAGAGAGGTGACCCCGGCTCCCTCCCACCCACCTTTCTGCTGCCCTTAGTTGCCACCTGCCTCAGTCGAACCTCCCCATCCGGAGGCAGCCTATCTGAGAATCCTAGAACCGGGAGGGACCTTTGAGGTCTTCTAGCCCAACCCCTTGCCCAAGACCAAGGGGGGAACAGGAGGAACCACAGCAGGGAGGCCTGAGCCACGATACTTCCCCCAACTGCACTGCCCCCCTAGTCTTTCAGATGACAGGTAATCAGAGTTGGAAGGGACCTTTGAGGTCATCTAGTCCAACCCCTCCCCCACCTTTACAGAAAATGAAAAAAGAGGTGGGGCGCCCCCATTCTTAGCTGTGCCCCCCGCCAGCATGCCCTCGCCAACGCCTGCCCCCACCCTGGCCCTCAGTTGAACCTCCCTGCCCAGAGGCAGTCTATCTGAGAATCCTAGGCCCAGAAGGGACCTTTGAGGTCTTCTAGCCCAACCCCTTGCCCAAGACCAAGTGGGGAACAGGAGGACCCATAGCAGGGAACCTCACCGCCCAGAGGCAGCCTATCTGCCACGTCCCCCTTTTGCAGGGGGAGGGGGACCCAAAAGAGGGGCTTGCACGACCTCCCCCTCCCCACCCTGGCAGCCCCTTCCTCTCCGCGGCGGGGACGGGCAGGGGTCACCGCAGGGGTGGGGTGGGGGCCCCGCGAGGGGCGCTCCGAGGGGTCAGCCTCCTGTCCAACCCCGCCCACCCCACCCCCCTCCAGCCCCGCCGCCGCCGCCGCCGCCGCCGCAGGAGGAGGCTATATTAGGAAAGCCAGCGCTGCTGCACCAGCGCCGCGCCTTCTATAGCCGCCCGCCGCAGAGCCGGGGCGGAGTTGCCGCGCCCGCTGCGCTTCGCGGGGTTCCCCGGAGAGGTCGCCCACCCCCACCCCGGCCGGGCAGGGCAGGGGAAGCACCCCGCTCGGGTGGTCGTCGCCCACCCACCCAACTCATCTGGAGGAGGGGGAATTGCCCCCCCCCGCGTCGCTGCGCCCTTCTGCCCACGAGCAGGTGAGACGGTGGGGCGCCCCCGGGGCCCTGGGGACGTCCCCCGACCCCCATTTTTCCTCCCTTGGGACACCCCCTCCTCTCTTTCCCCACCCCCACCCCCCCAAAAAAGGGTCCGGCGCCGATTCTTGCAGCTTCTTCTGGGTCTTTAGAAGGGGGAGGGGGAGAAACTCCGCCGGACTTTTTTTTTTCCTGGACCGTGGGAATTGGGGGTGAGGTCTCGGGATCCCGCTCCCCCGCGGAAGCCCCCCTCTCCATGCAAGGTCGGAGGGGACCCCCAATTCTTTCCCCTTTGAGGGACTTTGGCTGGATTGAAGGTGTTGTGGGGGGAGGGAAGGACAGGAAAGGAGGGGAAAAACTCTGCCGGACTTTTTTTGACCGTGGGAATTGGGGGTGAGGTCTGGGCACCCTCCCCCGGGGAAGCAAAGTCAGAGGGGACCCCAATTCTTTCCCTTTGGGGGCTTTGGCTGGATTGAAGGTGTTGGGGGGGAGGGAAGGAAAAAACTCCGCCGGACTTTCTTTGGACCGTGGGGAATTGGGGTGAGGTCTCGGGGCACCCCTGCGGAAGGCCCTCCATGGAAAGTCAGAGGGGACCCCAAATTCTTCCCGTTTGGGGAGCTTTGACTTGATTGAAGGTGTTGGGTGGAGGGGAGGAATGGGAGGGTAGGAGGGGAAAACTCTGCCGGACTTTTTTGGACCGTGGGAATTGGGGCGAGCTTTTTTGGGGGGGCATGCCGCCCCCGCCCCCCGCCCTGCAGAATCGGTCCAACCCCAAATTCTTCCAGCCGGCTCTGGCTTTTAATGGAAAAAAATTGGGTGGGGTCACCCCTGGCGGTCTCCCCATGAAGCCCCCTCCAACCTCGTAAGGGTCAAACGTGTGAACTAAACCAAAGGTAGCGCCCCTCCCTTCTCTGCCCTCCCTCCCCCCACCTGAAGGCTCATCTTTAAACAAACTAGCATTAAAGGAACTTTTAGCAATCCTGGTTTGCGTTCCAATGGGAATGAATTGGCGTTAAAGGGAACTTGGCGGCTGAATGGAAAAGCTCTGTGTCCCAGCGCAGTCTATCAGGAAACTCCCCCAAAAGTAGCCACCGTCCCTTTTAAAGCAGCAACCCCCAAGCCTATCTCTCCCCCACCAGTGCCTCCTCTTCCTCCCCTCAGGTCTTGCTTTGATCTTCTTAAAGATTGTTTTTTTTGCAGTGGGTATGATTAGCACTCAGGGCTGGACCCACTAAGTTTCTCTAGAAAAGCTACTGAGCAATTTTGGTTTTCTTCTTCTTCAAAAATCCATTAAATTAGAAGCTCTGGGCTCAGAATAACAAAGTTGAAAGGGATCTTAAAAGGTCTTCTAGTCTGACCCCCTGTTCAAGCACAGATTTGGGAAAGCAAAGGCTGTGACTGATGGGTAAGAGCCTGGAGCATTTCTGTCCTCCTTAAAAAATTGGGGTATTGTGCCATGGTATCACAGGGCACTATAAATCCCAGATCCTAATCCTGGGAAGGTCAGACTAGATGACCACCCCCCCAAGGTCACTTCTGACTCCTATTTTTCTCAGATTACAGGTGGTTCTCAACTTACGACCACAATGGAACCCAGAATTGATGTTGCTATTTGAGAAATTTGTGAAGCAAATTTGTTGCCCCCCCAATTTTACGACTTTTCTTGCCACTGTTGTTAAGCGAATCATGGCGGTTCTTAAATGGGCATTAAGTGAACCTGGCTTCTCCGTTGACTTTGCTTGTCAAAAGGTCCTAAAAGGGGGAAAATCACATGACTGCGGGAGCATCATAAGTACGAGTCGTTGGTCAAGCATCCGAATATAAATCGCGTCACTATGGGGAGGCCAATCCGTCATAAGTGAGAAAAATGGTCAGAAGTCTCTGTTTCGGTGCCGTTGGCAGTTCAAACGGTCACTAAATGAACTGTTGTAAGTCGAGGACTTCTTGTACTGTCTAGGCCTGGCTGCCACCCACTGAAAAGCTGCACAGGTGGTCCTCAACCTATGACCACAATTGAGATCCGATTTGCGTTGCTGAGGCAGTGAAGAATTCTGTTCCACTTTATGCCACTTTCTTGCCATTGCTGTTAAGTGGATCACTGCAGCTGTTCAATGAATCATTTGGTTGTTAAGGAAATCTCTCTTCCCCCGTTGACTTTGTTTTTAATATCTGATTTTTTTAATAACAGTTTTTAATATCTAATATTTTAATATGTAAAATATTGACATATTTTAATATTTTGGGAGGGGTTGGTGATGGTTGCGGCTTAGCAGGGGCAAATAATTAGGAATAGCACAATAAAATTGTACCCTAAGAAATGAGAACAAGCAGGGATGCCCAGTAACATACCCAACACAGCAAAATTAATCCTAAGGAACTCACCGCCACATGATGGAACAGCGGGCAGCACTCTGCATGCTTTGCAAGGATATGGGAGATTTTAGACAGGGGGATTATCACCGCTCCCACCCAGTGCCTGACTGGAGAGGGGGGGGGATCAAGCATTGAGCCCCTGGCCTTTGAAGCCCCTGCCAAAGGGCTAAGCCCTTTTGATAGATGGCTTTGCAAAGTTTGCGCACGCCTCTTCCGAGCCAGGATTCCTCCCTTTGGCCACAACTGGGGCAGGATTGATGGAGAAACCTTGTGGCCTTCAGACCGGTTGGCAGTTGGACCCTTCCCCAAACCATTGCCAGTTTGCATAACCCTTGGTGAATTGAGTCCGGGGGCTGTGCGATCTTTTAATGCTTAAAATGCCTAATTCAGAATGGACCTGAAAAAGGGACCTTAGAGGTCTTCTAAACCACCCCCTCTGCTCAAGCAGGGAGATCCTATACCACTCTGGACAAATGGCTCTTCTTGAAAACCTCCAGTGATGGATCACCCACAACTTCCAATTGCCATTTGTCCTCAGTGTCAGGAAGTTTCTCCTTAATTCCAAGTTGCTTCTCTCCCTTGGTTAGTTTCCATCCGTTGCCCTTCCTTCCTTCCTTCCTTCCTTCCTTCTCCTTCCTTTCCCTTCCTTCCTTCCTTCCTTCCTTCTCCTTCGATCCGAACCCTCCGAGCACCATCCAGTGCAGGGCCAAATTTTAACAACCAGATCTCCCTAATGACTGGCTGGGGGCATGGTGGCTGGGGGGGCCTGGCACTGAGTGACAGGCCATTTTTGAGTCCTATTTGGGCCATTTTTATGCCATTTTGCTTTTTTTGGCCATTTTTGGCTTGAAAACAGCCTGGAAAATGGCCCGAGATAGCCTGGTTGTTTTGTTGGTTTTGGGCTGTTTTCAGGCCATTTTTGGGTGAAAAACAGCTGAAAATGGCCCAAAAGGCAGAGGGGGACCAGCTGGTGGTCCGATTTGCCAGTTCTCTGATCTGTGCAGAATCAGAACAACTGGTTCAGGTGAACCCGTCCAAACTGGCAGCAGCCCACCTCCCACCCATCCATCTACAGCAGTGGGTGGCTAACCTTTTGGGGCCCGCGTCAGCACCCAGAATGAAGCGCCTCTCCCACGCCCCCTGCATGCACGCATTAATTCCACCACCACCATCTCCCGCCACCCCTTACTCTGACTAAGCCATTAGCTGATTTCAGCTGGTTTATGCCGCCTCCCAGAGGTTGGGAAAGCCTCTGCAAGGCTTTCAGGAAGAATAGGCCCATTTCATCACTTCCAGTACAGGAAGTGACCAAACGGCCTATTCGGCCTGTAAAAGCCTACAGAAGCCGCCCTCAAGCCTTTGGGAGGCTGAAAAGGCCCTCAAACCAGCAGAAAAATCAGCTGTGAGGCATCACGCGGTAAAAGCGTAGCGCAGGTAAGGGGATTGCTGCACGCATGCCGGTGGGGTGGCGATTGCATTGTGGGTGCCGCACACACATGCTTTTGCACACCACAACAAAAGGTTCGCCGTGACTGGATTAATTGTCCTCACTGTCAGGAAATTCCTCCTTAATGCCAGGTTGCTTCTCTCCCTCGATTAATTTCCCCCGTTGCTTCTTGTCCGCCCTCAGGGCTTTGGAGAATATTGACTCCCAGAATTCCCCAGCCAGCCAGGAATTCTGGGGTTTGAAGTCCACAGGTCTTAAACACCGGCCATTTTGCCCCATCTTCCTAGAGAAACTGGACCCATCGCCCGGGGCCGGAATGTGTACCTGGACTAATGTCTCTTCAACCTCACCTTCCAGGAATGGGAGCCTATCATATTCCAGACTCTTCACTTGGATGTTCTTCCTAATCCGATGTTTCTCAACCTCAGCCACTAGACGGTGGGTGGACTTCAACTCCCAGAATTCCCCAACCAGCTGCTAAATTCTGGGAATCGAAGTCCACAGGTCTTTAAAGTCTGAAGGTTGGACACACTTGAGTTTAGGGGCAGCGCAAAGAAAACGCGGAGGTGAATAACCCTTCTAACCTGGAACTCACCTGTTGGGGGCCAAAAAGGGGGAAAAAAGGAACAGCTTTAGAGGAAACCAGGGTTGGCAGAAGAGGAAAAATGCCGTCTTGAAGACTGGAAACTGGGGAGGGAAGAAAAGGTGAAAGGAGAGCAGATTTAATCAACCTGACACCCTTTGGTCATCTCCTTGAAACCAGGAGTCGCCAACCTTTTGGACCTCAGGGACCACCAGACTCATGATTTTAAAGCCCGGGACCACTAATATGAATTTGACTGACGGTGGCTTCTGACGTTGGTGACAGAGAGAGAGAAGAAAAGAAAGAAAGAAAGGACAGGGAGGGGAGGGAGAGAGAGGGGTGGAGGTAATAAAGAGAGATGGAGAGAGAAAAGAAAGAGAGGAGAGAGAGGAGGGAGAGGAAGGAAGAGAGATGAGGGAGGGAGAGGAGAGATAGGGATGGAGGGGAGAGAGGGAGTTTCCTCGATTTCTGAGAATCTCCTCCCTCTCTCTCTCCTCTCTCTCACACACACACACACACACACACACACAAACAGAGGCACACACACACACACACACAGGCAGGGGTGGGATTCAAATTTCTTAACAACCAGTTCTGTGGGCATGGCCTAAATTGTGGGTGTGGCATGGTGGTCATGTGACTGGCTGGGCATGGCTTGTATGTAATTATAAATATTTATGTAAGTATTAATTTTTTTTATTGAAAAAGAGCAACTTTTACCCAAAATCAGGCAAAGCAGGCAGGCAGATTGGGTTGCTCACAGAATCACAGATTCATTCAGAGATCTATCTTTCTGCCATCGGCTACCTGAGTCTGCACTGACAAATAGAAGCTTCAGTCCTAAGGAATGTTCGGCTCTGCTTAAAAGCAGAGCCGAAGATCTAAAGATTAGCTAGAAAGTAAGAAATGCAACAGTTTTCTGCTTTCTAGCTAATCTAAATCTCCTGGCACAGCAGAACAGCTGATGATCGGGGTGGGGGGAAAGGAAAAATAGCAACTTAGCAGGCAAGTTTGCCAGGTAAAGAGTGAGTGGGCAGGGAGGGTTTCCGCGGGCCACGTGGGCAGCACAGCCTTGTGTTCCTGCGCAGCCTGGATTAATTGCTTTGAGGGGTGCTCAGGAGTGACATTTCTCTGTGCACCACCAAAATTTTCTCGCGGCCCATTGGTTGGTGATCACTGCTTTAAACAACCCCATAATAATCCCTTGTGGGGGTGGAGTCTGGGCAACTGAATGGAGCTGAGTGTTTTACTGGCCGGATGCCCTTCCTGTCACCAATGGGGAGTTTTATTCAGCAGATAAATTCTCTGTCTTTTTTTTTATAAACTGTATTGTTCTTTTACATTTTAAAAAAGAGAAATTATTCATAACATTAACAGTACTGTAGTGTTATTCATTATACATATCTATCTCTTGTGCATATTGACATTTATATACATTGTTATACGATTACATACATTTATCTATAGTTTGCTTATCTTAAATTTCTTTATTTTCTATTTGCCTAATTTCCAACCAGTTATATACCACATATCCCAAATTTTATGATATTCAGACTCTTCTTTTATCTTTTAGTTTTAGGGTCAATTTATCCATTTCGGCACAGTCCAAGATTTTTTGGATTACCAATTCGTCAGGTGGGGGTGTTTATTATGCTTCCAACATTGTGCATACGTTATTCTAGCCGCGGTTAATATGTGTAGTGCAATATATTTAATCTTTTTCTCATGTTTCTTTTTAAATATTCCTAGCATAAATAAGTCCGGTTCAAATTCTATTTGTTCTTTAACAATTTCTTGTAACCATTGTCTAATTTTGGCCCAATATCTTTGAGCTTCTGGGCAAGGCCACCACATGTGGTAGAAAGTACCTTGTATCGGCAGATAAATTCTCATTGTGCCCAGAGAGAGAAATATCTGCCTCTACCCAGGATCGAACTCCCAGCCTCCTGATTGGGAGGCGAGAACTCTAGGTCACCGCGCCACTCAACCTGACATCCTTTGATGATGCCAAAAATTGGACTTGAACACCTGCTCCAGCTGCCCAGCTAACCTTACCGTCTCTCTCTCTCTCCTCCCAGCCACCCCCCACGCCATGAGTCGCCGAGTGGTTCGCCAAAGCAAGTTCCGGCATGTCTTCGGGCAGCCGGTCAAGGCTGACCAGATGTACGAGGACATTCGAGTCTCCAAGGTGACCTGGGACAGTTCCTTTTGTGCCGTCAACCCCAAGTTCCTGGCCATCATCGTGGAATCGGGAGGAGGCGGAGCCTTTATGGTCCTGCCCTTGAGTAAGGTAGGTGGGCTTGGGGTGGGTTGGTGGGGGGGGCTTCCATCCAGGGGTGGGATTCAAATTTCTTAACAACTGGTTCTGTGGGTGTGGCCTAATTTGTGAGTGTGGCTTGGTGGTCATGTGACTGGCTGGGCGTGGCTTGCTGACTGGGCGTGGCTTGGTGGTCACGTGACTGGCTGGGCACAGCTTGTATGTAAACATTGTAAATATTTATGTAAATATTGAATTTTTTATTTAAAAAAGAGCAACTTTTATCCAAAACCAGGCAAAGCAGGCAGGCAGATTGAGTTGCTCGCAGAATCACAGACTCACTCAGAGATCTATCTTTCTGCAATCTGCTGCCTGAGTCTGCACTGAAAAATTGAAGCTTCCATCCTAAGGAAGATTCAGCTCTGCTTTTAGATTAGCTACAAAGCAAGAAATCCAACCATTTCCTGCTTTCTAGCTAATCTAAATCTCCCTGCACAGCAGAACAGCTGATGGTCAGGGTGGGAGAAAGGAAAAATAGGAACTTACCAAAAATTAGGCGAAGGCACAAGGCAGGCAAGTTGGATGGCGCGCGTGCCAGGTAAGCAGTGAGTGGGCGGGGAGGAGAGGGGAGGGGCCAGCCAGTGGCACAATTTACCGGTTCTCCGAACTGCGCAGAATCATAACAACCAGTTCTATAGAACTGGTCCGAACCAGTAGAATCCCACCGCTGCATCCATCCCCATGGGAGGAAGCAGCACTGAAGGCTCCCAAGGCGCTCCATAGCTATTCACAACAACCCAGCGAGGGAGAGAATCCCCTTGGCCTGTAGGCAATGTCAGCCGTTGCAAGAGGCAAAACCAGCATTGAGCCTTTTGCGATGGCATCTTGGCACTTCCCCCGGACGGGCTCCGTGGGTTGCTAACAATCCAGGCCCGCTACATTCGCACTCGGGGGCCTTGCGGCTACAGTTACAGAGCTGAACGTGTGAAACGAACCCTTGAAACCATGCTAAAAACAAGCCATGATCGAACCTCTAAGAGGATCAACCGCCGCCTTTTTAGAAGGATGCAAAGAAAGGGATGAAGGAGGCTATTAAAGGATATTCAGGGGAGGAGGAATTAAGGCTAGTAGGAGGAATGGAAGGAGCCGAGCTGGGTGTACTTAAATCTTTTGGAAAAGATGATGGGAGAGGAGATGAAAGGACTTGATCAACAGCTGAAGGACGTCAACAAGAAGAAGGATGAGTCACGTCTTTATCTTCTCTGGCTCCAGAGTTCAAGAAGACGGTTAACGGATTCAATTTTTGATTCTGGACAAGCAAGGTGGTTTTGGGGTCCCCTCTTCTGGAGGGGCTTGAAGGTACCCGAAGGGTTCAACCAAAACTAAGCTGACTTTTTGGGTCTTCCCCCTGCCCGCTTGCTTCCGAAAACCTTGTTGACTTCGCTTCTCTCTTGTAGACAAAATTTTTTCTTTGGGCTTCAGCAGGAAAGGGTATCTGTGGGGTGGTGGAAGGTGGGCCGTTTTGCCCCATCTTTCCTAGAGAAGCTTGACCCATTGCTCAGGACAAGAATGTGGAGCTGGACAGATGTCTCCTCAGCCTCTGTTGACCTCCTTCAGCTGTTGACCAAGTCCTTCCATCTCCCCTTCCATCGCCTTTTCTCAAGGGTGTACATGTAACCAGCTCGACTCCTTCCATTTATTTTATTGATTTGATTTGATTTGTCAATCGCTTACAAGATAATAGGAACGAGTATAAACATGAGTAAGAATACAGGAAAGAGGTACGATTAAATGGGGACAATAGGACAGGGACGGGGGGCACGATGTGCGCTTATGCACGCTCCTTACAGACCTTTTAGGAATGGGTATTTCTCCCTTCCTTTCCTTCCTTCTCCTTCCCTGTTCTCCTTCCTCCCCCCTTCCTTCCTTCTTTCCTTCTTTCCTTCCTTCTTTCATTTTTTATCTATTTTTATTTATTTGATTTGTCAATCGCTTACAAGATAATAGGGATAAGTATAAACATGAGTAAGAATACAGGAAATAGGTATGAATAAATGGGGACAATAGGACAGGGACAGTAGGCACGATGGTGCACTTATGCACGCCCCTTACAGACCTCTTAGGAATGGGGTGAGGTTGAGTTTAAAGGAGTAAGGGGTTAGAGGATGTAACTACAGAGTCAGGTAGTGCATTCCAGGCATTGACCACTCGGTTGCTGAAGTCGAACTTCCTGCAATCAAGTTTGAAGCGGTTTACCTTGAGTTTGTATCTGTTGTGTGCTCTTGTATTGTTGTGATTGAAGCTGAAGTAGTCATTGACTGGTAGGACATTGTAAGCAGATAATTTTGTGTCCTATGCTTAAGTCCAACCGTAGGCGGCGTAGTTCAAGGTTGTCCAAGCCCAAAATTTCAAGCCTGGTGGTGTAGGGTATTCTGTTGTGAGTGGAGGAGTGGAGGACTCTTCTGGTGAAATACTTCTGGACTCGCTCGATTGTATTCATGTCCGATATACAGCGGATTCCAGACAGATGAGCTGTATTGTATTGGTCTAGCAGAGACCAATCTCAACACCTTGAGATTCAAGGTGTTGGTGACAACTACAAAGTCCTACATGGCTTAGGGGTCCGGGATCGCCCGATGCGCTCCCACAGACAGGGCCTCCTTGGGATACCGTCGACCAGACACTGTCAGTTGGCGGTCCCCAGGGTTAGGGCCTTCTCTGTGAGCCCCCACCCAACCTTCCCTTGGGCCTTCATTTGGCCCCGATCTCACGCTCCTTCGCCATGACCTTAAGACCTGGCTCTTTGAACAGGCCGGTCTGGACTAACTAAGGGGTGGGTTTGCTTTTTAGGGGTTAAATTTTAATTGACTTTTAATTGTTTAGGCTTGTAACTAGCTCAATTCTTTTTATTGTTAGTTGAGTTTAGTTTAGTTGGACTTATAAGCGCCCTCTCTCCCGAAGGACTCAGGCGTACATAAAAGACAGAAAATACAAAAGTTAAAAGAAATTAAAAGATATTAAATTATGCCAAATAAACAATCAATTAAAACCCCGATCCCTGTCAGTCCAGGCCGGATTGCAAAAATAGCCATGTTTTGAGGCCATGGCAGAAGCCGTAAATTTGTATGGATTTTATATGTTAGCAGCCCTGAATCCTTAGGGAGAGAGGCGGCAAAAATCTAATAAAATAAAATAAAATAAATAAGTAGCAAAAGTTTTGTATGCCCTAGTTAGCAATTCAATATTTCTCCTAGCCTTCATTCCTCACCCCCTGAACATCCTTGATACTCTCCTTCATCCCTTTCTCTGCGGTCCCTCTCAAAAGTTGGCTCTCGAGATGAAGATGAACCAAACGGAACAATGAATGAGGACGTTCTCCATTCAGTCATCTCCGATTCTTGGCGGTTCTAGGGGCCAGGTCGCTCCGCATCTTCTGAACTTGCACTTTGAGTAAATTGTCTCCCCTGGTTTGGAGGCAGGACGGAAAATCTCCCACACCACCAAAAAAAAAAAAAAGATCCAAAACTGGAAAGGAAAAAATCGTTCCCTTTTTTTTTTATTATTCAAAAGTTGGCAGGCTCACTGTCCCTGGAACGAAGAGAAGGACTTCCTTAGAACGTTGTGCAAAGTTAGGGTTAGGGTTTTAGGTGAGGGTTCGAGTGTGGACACACAGCCGTGTAACAGACTCCAGGCAGGGATGAGAAATCGGTTTGCAACTGATAAGGAAATGAAGTAACAGCGAGGAGAAGTGGTGTCCCTTGGAAAGGAGAGAAGATTGTGCAGAAATGAATAAGCATACTATGGAGTTGCAAGAGAAGGAAAAAAAAGAGAATTCTATGCAGTCTGGGAGAATTTGTATGCTTGGATAGATAACAGGAATAATAGATAATGTATAAAGGCCCCCTGACCTCCGCACCTTCCGCCATGATTTGAAAACCTGGTTATTTGAACAGGCCGGGCAGTGCTGACCTCTTGGGAGGGGGGTTATATTTTAAATTAGTAAGGGTTTTTAGATGAATTTGGCTTGCCTAATTTAATCCTATTTTAGTTAATTAATTTATTGTTCTGAGTCCGAGTCCTTTTGGAGAGGGGGCAGCATATAAGTCAAATTAATAAATAAACAAATAAATATAAGGTAAATGTAAATAATACATGTATGTATATAGATATGAATAATGGAAGATGGGAAAAAACGATGCTACAAGGAATTGCAAACATTGTAAACATGATGTGTTTTTTTTCTATATTTGTAAATCTTTAATAAAAATTATTTTAAAAAAATAACAGAAAAGGAGAGAAGATGGTGCAGTCGAATTGCGGATTCGTTCCTTTGATGCATAAAGAGGCCGGATCTCAGTGTGATTTGCACAAGCTGATCCCTGCAAAATAAAATAAAATAAGCAGGCCTAAGAGAGTAGAGCAGAAGAGAATAACTGAGTTGGAGGGGACCTTGGAGGTCTTCTAGTCCATCCCTCTGTGTGCACAGGGCTGCTAGAAGGAGAGAGCAGCTGAAGCAGCATGGATGACTCGAGAGTGAGGCTCGGAGGGGATTGCCCCTCCTATCAGGGATAAAAGCCAGCCCTCGTGGATGTGCTCTTTGCAGGAAGCAAAGAAGTCCATTAGATTCTGATTCCTCGTTGTAGCCCGGAGGACTCTGGTTTGTCTTTGCTGGAACGCCTGTCGGTTTATCTGCTAATTAAGTGAACGCCTGTTTCTTGGCAGCCTTTTACAACCCTGAAAGGCGTGCTGTTATCTCAAGACAATTGTGTTTAATGAGTTTTGGCTGGGAATGCAAATAATTCCCAGCGTTGCATTGAAAAAGGTTTGCTTTTACACACAGCTTGTGTTTCCTTAACTTGAACGAAGCCTGGGTCAGGACAGCTTCTCTCCTTGAGCAGCTTCCGTCCATTGCCCTTCCCTCTCTCTCTCTCTCTCTCTCTCTCTCCTTCCTTCCTTCCTTCCTTCCTTCCTTCCTTCCTTCCTTTCTTCCATAGAATAATAGAATAACAGAATTGGAAGGGACCTTGGAGGTCTTCTAGTCCAGCCCTCTCCTCAAGCAGGAGACCCAAGGCCATTCCAGACAAAAGGCTGTCTAGTCTCTTCTTAAAAACCTCCACTGTTGGAGCACTCACAACTTCTGGTGGCCAGCTGTTCCACTGGTTGAATCAACATTTTGGAAATGTGGTTACTCTTTAGAGCAGGGGAGTCAAAGCCCGCGGAACCTTCTACAACAGTCCCTTCAGCAGTTCCAAGAAGGCTCCACACCCATTTGCCCATTTGCCCCACTCAGCTAACCCCAAGGACACAGACAAACCTGCAAGTGGCCTCAACGGCCCTCCAAAAGGATGCAAATGACCAGCTGTCTGCAAGGAGTATAAATCCTTCCCTTCCCCACCATCCAGTCAGAACTGAAGAAGCTTCTTGGATGAGAAGCGAAATATCTTCAAAGAAAACCAAGGAAGTCCAGCTGCCTCCTGAAAAAGCACCTTAGGGACTACCTGACTCTGTAGTTACATCCTCTAACACCACCCCCACTCCTTTAACCTCAAACTACCCACTATTGACCTCACCCCATTCCTAAGAGGTCTGCAAGGGCATGCATAAGCGCACCATCGTGCCTCCCGTCCCTGTCCTATTGTCCCCATTTATTCATACCCATTTCCTGTGTTCTTACTCATTTTATACTTATACCTATTATCTTGTAAGCAGTTGACAAATCAAATAAATAAAAAATAAAATAAGGAAGCAAAGAAGGAAGGAAGGGGGAAGGAAGGAGAACAGGGAAGGGGAAGGAGGGAGGAGGAGGGAGGGAGGAAGGAAGGAAGGAAGGAAGGAAGGAAGGAAGGAAGGAAGGAAGGAAAAAGAATGGAGGGAGGAGAGAAACGAAGGGAGAGAATACCCATTCCTAAGCGGTCTGTAAAAGGCTACATGCATCGTGCCTCCCGTCCCTGCCCTATTGTCCCCATTGGTACCTATTTCCTGTATTCGTACTCATGTTTATACTTATCCCTATTATCTTGTAAGCGATTGACAAATCAAATAAATGAAAATAAATAAAAAATGAAGGAAGGAAGGAAAGAAGGAAGGGGGAGAAAGGAGAACAGGGAAGGAGAAGGAAAGAAGGTGTTGTGTATGTAGGTTTGAAATCATTGGTTTAGTTTGAATTGTTCTTGTAAAATGCTGGAGATGATTGGTTTAAAAAGTGCGGGAAAACCCTGCACTCTGATTGGCTGTCAGCTGCGGCTGCTGGCTATAAGAAGCCTGCAGCAAAGCCAGTTGGGACCGTTCTGAGCTGAAGTCACTAATAAACAAAAGAGCTTGAAGCACTCCGTGTCTGCCTCTCTATGCAAACTTAACAGAAGGAAAGGAAGGAAGGAAGGAAGGAGAGAAAAGAATGGAGAGAGAAGACAAAATAAGTAAGGAAGGAGAGAAAAGAAGGAAGGGAGGAGAGAAAGGAAGGGAGAGGATACCCATTCCTAAGAGGTCTGTAAGGGGCGTGCATAAGTGCACCATCGTGCCTCCCGTCCCTGTCCTAATGTCCCCATTAATTCGAACCTCTTTCCTGTATTCTTACTCGTGTTTATACTCATTCCTATTATCTTGTAAGCGATGGACAAATCAAAATAAATAAATAAATAAAGGAGGAGGAGAAGGAAGAAGAGGAGGAGAAGGAAGAAGAGGAGGAGGAGGACTGCGGGGTCCTTGCTCCTCTCTCAGCTAAGTGGTTTTCTTGAAGACATTTCATAATCCAACTAGGTAACCTCATCAGTGCTAGAAGGGAGAGGGGTTTTGCATAGGAGTGGAGGAGGAAGAGTAGATGGAGACCGATGGAGGAGAAAGAGAACCGTAGCATCCTTGGCGCTCTCTGAGGCTGTTTTCTTCAGAGCGTTTCATGACCCAACTAGGTACCGTCATCAGTGCTAGGAAGGGAGGAGTTTGCTCTCTGTTTATATACAGTAGCTAGTCCTAGTAGTTTTTTTTTTATATAAGAAGTTTTATTTTTCCAAAAACACAAACATAACAAACAAACATACAACACATAGATCCATATCAATTTCAAGTATGTCGGTCGTCAAAAATCACAGTGCCTTTCCTCATTATTCATACTCAATATTACAAAAAGGAAAACTATAATCATTATTATTAATCCTTTATCATATTATAATCTCTAATTGTTTCAACAGTTCTATCTATCTTTATATTCCCAAAAATATATTACCAAACTTTTTATCTAACCATTGATAGAACATATTCCATATCTTAAAAACTGCTTTTCTACTTGTCCCTAATTTCAAATGTTAATCTACTCATTTCGGCACAGTCCAAAATCTTCTTAATCACTTCCTCCTGCGTAGGTATCTTGTCATTTCTCCAGTTTTTAGCAGATACAATTCTAGCGGCTGTCAGTACATTAACAATCAAATATTTCAGTTCTTTGTTAAGTGTCTCTGGTACAATTCCCAACAGGAATATCTCAGGTTTCAAGTCTATATGTTGTTGTGTCATTTTTTCCAACCACATGTGGATTCTAGTCCTAGTAGTTTTGATGGGGCTGTGGTTTTTCCCCATGGTAGTTCCTGGATTGGGGTATTGTTTTCTGCTTGATTGTTTGACTGGTGTTAATCCCTGCCTATCTGGTTGTTGGTTAATGAATGCTTTAGACCCCCTCTGTTTATTTAATGGCTGGCAAGGTGCCAGTGTATGTAAAAGAAAGCAAACCCCACCCTCCTTCTAGCACTGATGATGTTCCCTAGTTGGGTCATGAAACGTCTGCAAGGAAACCACCAAGCTCAGAGAGCACCAAAGATCCCACAGTCCTCCTCCTCTTCCTCCTCCTCCTCCTCCTCCTCCTCACACACCTCCTTCCCCTCAGTACTGATGACGCCTCCCTAGCTGGGTCATGAAACGCCTGCAAGGAAACACCAAGCTCAGAGAGCACCAAAGATCCCACAGTTCTCCTCCTCCTCCTCCTCCTCCTCCTCCTCCTCCTCCTCCTCCTCCTCCTCCTCCCACCCTCCTCACACACCTCCTTCCCCTCTAGCACTGATGACGCCCCTAGTTGGGTCATGAACGCCTGCCAGGAAACCAGCAAGGGCACCAGGGACCCCACAAGGCAAAGTATTCCACAAGCAATACATTAAATCAAAAGGGCAGGCCAAGGAGAAGACCACAAGGCTCAACAATGTCAAAAGCTGCCCCCTGCCCCCAAAGATCACCCTGCTAATTTTCCCTGGTCCTCGCTTTCTCTAATGTTTATTTTAAGGTGGTGGTTGTTATTGTTATTATTTTAAAAATGTTTATTTTCATGGTCACAATGTGCACTGAAGAGGGTGTTTGGTGTCATTCTACAAGGTGTGCAATGACAAGCAAGAAAGCTAAACTCAAACCCACCCACCCACCCACCCACCCCCCGCATTTCACATCGTTTCGGCCCCATGCGCACAATATCCTCCCAGCCGAGGCAGGAGCGCACCGAGCTGGGAGATGTGACCTGCCCTCCAAGGATAATTTCCAGGTGGCCTCGATGGAGCTCCAGGAAGTTGGTGCTTTGCAAAATATCTTTTTTTTTTTGTTAACAAAGTTTTATTTTTCCAAAATATGCAAAATATCTTGAAGACCCCCTCAAAGGAAACCAGACATTCATGCATTTCCGCCCGGCTGGTGAATTTTGTGCATTTGTGAATATATATTTTTTCTCCCGCCCTCGCCGAGGTCCTCCGTTCTTTTTCCTCTTCCCTCCTCGGGCAGCTGCCCTCTAAGTGCCCCCTTCTCTCTCTCTCTCTATTTCTCTCTTTCCCCTCCCCCTCTTCCTGTCCCGAGAGATGGACTGGAGCAGTTGGCCAGGCTGAGTCACAATAATAAGTGACTCACTTTGGGAACAATTAAAATGGAGGGAGCGAGCGGAGGAGGTCGAGGCGGAGAAGGGGGGGGGGCGGTGTTTTTTTTCCACAGCTCAAATTTCCCTGGGGTGGGGCGGCCCTCTCAAGGTCAGGGCTCCCAGAGGAGAACTTCGTCACCCAGCGGGCATCTGCGAGGACCACGCGTGGCATGGAAATGGGGCGTGCGCAATTGCTCATCCGGGGAGGGGGTGTCTTTTTTTCTGCACGTTGGGACATCTTCCTGTACAGGTACCCTGTTTCCCCCAAAATATGACCTACCCCAAAAATAAGTCCTAAGCTTGATTTTTACATGTGTGTCCAATATAGGCCCTACCCCCCAAAATAAGCCCTAATTAAGACCCCCCCACCCACTCCAGAGTGGATGGGTAAAAACTAGCTACGGGATGGGTGTGTGTAGAGCTGCCTTGCTACTTACCTTTGGACAGGTGTAGCCAGGCCTCACACACCTTGACAGCTGCCTGGCCGGTCCATTTCTTCTGCAGCCGGCAAGGCTGGCAAGACTTTCCTGAAGGCCTCTGGAGCTGAGAACAAAGCTCTGGATCGATCCAGAGCTCTGTTATCCCTTGCAGAGGCCTTCAGGAAAACCTTGCCAACCGCAGAAGAAGGAATTCCAGAAGGAGGCCGGAGGCGACGTGCACAAGTGAGGTTAGTCCGTGGATGACGTCCCCCGAAAATAAGACCTGGTGTATTTTTTGGTGGCCCAAAAATACTTAAAAAACCTGGTTGTTTGAACAGGCTGTGCTGTGCTGACTCCTCGGGGACTGGTTTTATATTATAAATTATTAGTGGGTTTTTAGTTAATTTGGCTTGTTTAATTTAATCTTATTTTAGGTAATTAATTTATTGTTCTGATTTTATTTGTGAGCCAGCCCAAGTCCTTTTGGAGGCAGGCGCACACAAGTCAAATAAATAAATAGATAGATAGATAGATAGATAGATAGATAGATAGATAGATAGATAGATAGATAGATAAATAGATAAATAGATAAATAAATAAATGACAGTCTTATTTTTGGGGAAACACGGTAGTCCTTGAGTTACGTTACGATTGCAACGCAGCCCCAAATTTCCATTGTTGCTCCACGCGATGATTGCTAAGTGAGTTTTTGCCCCACTTTGCGAACTTCCTGGAAGTGAATCCCTCCCATCGTTAAGTTGCTCGCACGGCCGTTAAGCAAATTGGGCTTCCCCGTGGATTGGGCTTGCCGCAAGTGCGCCAAAGGCCATCGCATCACACACACACACACACACACACACACAGAGGGACGCTGCAACTGCTGGTTGCCAAGGGTCTGAATTTTGATCCTGTGATGGTCGTAAGTGTGAAAAACACGGTCCTATGCCACGTTGTTTGGCGCCGTTGTGACTTCGAGCGGTTCCCATCGTAAGCAGAGGACTCCCTGGTGCTGCGGAGGCGAAGGGACGGGTGCGAAGCCTGTCGGTTTGGGCTCAGCTTTCCGTTGGCTCTGCCAGTTCTGACCTGACATCATTCGGTGTTTTCTTCCTGTGCTGCTCATTTGGATCGGGTTTCCTTTGAAAGAGCCTGCCTGGCACACAGCTAAGAGGAGGTTGCAGGCTAAGTTTCTCTCCACAATAGATCAAGCTTAGGGGTTGCATTTATTACACACACACACCCAACAATCTCCTGACCCTCATGCCCCCCGCTATTTATTGTCCTTCATCTTTCCTCCTCTTCCTTCTCCTCTCCACCAACTCCGCTCCCTGCTAACTCTGATGATGTTACCTGGTTGGGTAGTGAAACGTCTGCAAGAAAATCGCCCAGCTCAGAGAGCACCAAGGACCCAACTATCTTCCTCTTCTCCTTCCTTCTTTCCTTCTTTCCTTCTTTCTTTTCTTCTTTCCTTCCTTCCTTCCTTCCTTCCTCCCTTCTAGCACTGATGATGTTCCCTAGTTTGGTCATGAAACGTCTGCAAGAAAACCACCCAGCTCAGAGGGCACCAAGGACCCAACTATCTTCCTCTTCTCCTTCCTTCCTTCCTTCCTTCCTTCCTTCCTTCCTTCCTTCCTTCCTTCCTTCTTCCTTCTAGCACTGATGATGTTCCCTAGTTGGGTCATGAAACATCTGCAAGAAACACACCCAGTTCAGACAGCACAAGGACCCAACTATCTTCCCTTTCTTCCTTCCTTCCTTCCTTCCTTCCTTCCTTCCTTCCTTCCTTCCTTCCTTCCTTCCTTCCTTCCTTCCTCCCTCCCTTCTAGTATTGATGATGTTGCCTAGTTTGGTCATGAAACGTCTGCAAGAAAACCACCCAACTCAGGGGCACAGGGACAACTATCTTCCTCTTCTCCTTCCTTCCTTCCTTCTTTCTTTCCTTCTTTCCTTCTTTCCTTCTTTCCTTCTTTCCTTCTTTCCTTCCTTCTTCCTTCCAGCTATTATTGATGATGTTACCTAGTTGGTCATGGTCTGCAGAGAAGAAAACACCCAACTCAGATCTCAATGACCCACAGCCTTCCTCCTCTCCTCCTCTTTCTCCTTCCTCTTACCTTCTCCTTTTCTTTCTTCTTTTCCTTCTCCTCCTTTATCTTCCCATCCTCCTCCTCCTTCCTTCCTCCTCCCCTGTTTTCCTTTCCTTTCTCCTTCCTCCTCCTTCCTCTTCCTTTCTCCTTTCTTTTCTTTTCTCTTTTCCTTTCCTTTCTTTTCCTTTCCTTTCTTTTCCTTTCTTTCCCTTTCCTCCTCTTCCTTTTCCTCCCCTGGAGAACAAACAGCTGCCAAAACCTCCGTGAGGCTCAGTTGACGGCCGTCACTCAGCAGAAAAGGGGCAAAAGCAAAGCAACCAAGTGGGAAAACCGCCCCTCTCAAAGTCACCCAGCTGGCCCTTCAAGTGAGGCCCAACGCTCGGATGCCCAGCACTGGGTCAGGATGTTCTCGGGGACCAGGCATGCCTGGGAGTTGCAGCTCGGGAAGCGGAGCGAAGAGCGTGACGGGGGCTGCCAGAAATGGCCCCGATGATTTCGGGCTGCGTTAAGAGAGCTGCAACATTCAAAAGGATGAGAAATAATTGCTCTATTTTCTTTGTCCTTCGTTAAAAAGGACAAGTTATATAACACACCTTGTCTGGAGGCCCCCAATAAGTTTAGTTTAGTTTAGTTTAGTTTAGTTTAGTTTAGTTTAGTTTATGTCATTGCACCTCGTACAATGAAATTAAATACCATCTTCAGTGCACAGTAGTCCCTGGTAGGAGGTTCTCGGCTTATTTCTTTATTTTATTCATTGGTATCCCTCCGTTCTTATTGTTTTTACAAATAACTCAAACGATGAACGTATCCAGCACACCTTCCCAGTAGTCTCCTAGGAGGTTTCGGCTTATTTCTATTTTAATTGGTATCCAGCCGTTATATTGTTTTACCTAAGGAGGGAACTCCAGGGTTTTCCCTCAACAACAACCCTGCGAGGAGGGCTGGGGTGAGAGACTAGCCCAGAATCACCTAGCTGGCTTTGGCCTAAGGCGGGACTAGAACTCCCCGTCTCCTAGTGATTGGCTCAAAGTCACCCAATTAGCTTTTGTGCCTAAGGCGGGACTAGAACTCACGGTCGCCTGGTGATTGGCCCAAAGTCACCCAATTAGCTTTGGTGCCTAAGGCAGGACTAGAACTCCCTGTCTCCTGGTGATTGGCTCAAAGTCATCCAATTAGCTTTCATGCCTAAGGTGGGAATAGAACTCACCGTCTCCTGGTGATTGGCCCAAAGTCACCCAATTAGCTTTGGTGCCTAAGGCGGGACTAGAACTCACGGTCACCTGGTGATTGGCCCAAAATCATCCATTTAGCTTTGGTGCCTAAGGTGGGACTAGAACTCATCATCTCCTGGTGATTGGCCCACAGTTACCCAGATGGTTTTCATGCCTAAGGTGGGACTAGAACTCACCGTCTCCTGCTGATTGGACCAAAGTCATCCAATTAGCTTTTGTGCTTAAGGCGGGACTAGAACTCACCGTCTCCTGGTGATTGGCCCAAAGTCACCCAATTAGCTTTTGTGCCTAAGACAGGACTAGAACTCACCGTCTCCTGGTGATTGGCCCAAAGTCACCCAATTAGCTTTGGTGCCTAAGGCGGGACTAGAACTCACCGTCTCCTGGTGATTGGCCCAAAGTCACCCAATTAGCTTTCATGCCTAAGGCGGGACTAGAACTCACCGTCTCCAGACCGGAATCTCCCTCTGGACCATGAGATGGGTGGCATATAAATGTAACACATAAATAAACAAATAAAATTCCCTGTCTTCCATGTCTCTTGGCAGACGGGCCGCGTGGACAAGAACGTCCCTCTGGTGACTGGACATACGGCCCCCGTGCTGGACATCGACTGGTGCCCCCACAACGACAACGTCATCGCCAGCGCATCCGAAGACACCACCATCATGGTAAGTGACAGTTGCCAGGGATGTCACAGCCCTTCAGACCTTTCTCAGGCAGGCGGCCCTCAACTTACGACCACGATTTCTATTTCTAGTTGTCATCGTCATAAGTTGAGTCCTTGTGGGAACAGGCCCGACTTTTTTTCCCCACAGATGTAAGTTGCATCATAATTCAAGTCCCCTGGTCGAAGATTGGGTTACCTGGTTGTAAATGCAAATCCAACCTAACATCACTGCATCTGTTTGCCGCATTTTGCCAGGAAAAAAAGACACAAATTGTGACCCCAGGACACTTACAACCGGTCATAAATGGGAGCACCCAAATTGCAAAATCACGTGACTGGCAAGGGGTGGGATAATGGTCGTAAGTTCGAATTCAGCTCTCGGGACAGACTTTTTCAGGGGTAATTGTAAACTCAAACCGTTCTTAAGTGAAGGACGGTACGCCCAGGACTACCTGAGTTTGGCGTTTTTGGTCAAAACAGGGATTCGAATTGGAGACAGGGAGGACCCTTCAACCCTCCAGGGATGAAGCTCCCACAACTTCCAAAGGCAACTTCTGTTCCATGGGTTGATTGTTCTCACTGACAGAAAGTTCCTCCTTATTTCCAGGTAGACTAGACTAGACTAGAGACTAGCTTAACATAGCATAGAAGAAGGAAGGATAATAGAATAGAATAGAATAGAATAGAATAGAATAGAATAGAATAGAATAGAATAGAATAGAATTCTTTATTGGCCAAGTGTGATTGGACACACGAGGAATTTGTCTTTGGTGTAAATGCTCTCAGTGTGCATAAAAGGAAAAGATACATTCGTCAAGAGTCAAGAATCATCAGGGACAACACTTAATGATAGTCACAGGGTACAATAAGCAATCAAATCATACTAGGAAGCAGTTGATATAAATTGTAAGGATACAAGCGACAAAGTTACAGTCATACTGTCACAAGTGGGAGGGGTGGGTGATAAGGAGTGATGAGAAGATTAATAGTGATAGTAGTGCAGACTTTGTAAATAGTTGGACAGTGTGGAGGGAATTATTTGTTTAATAGAGGGATGGTGTTTGGGGAAAAAACTGTCCTTGGGTCTAGTTCTGGTATGCAGGGCTCTATAGCGTCGTTTTGAGGGTGGGAGTTGAAACAGTTGATGTCCGGGATGTGTGAGGGGTCTGTAGATATTTTCACAGCCCTCTTGAATCTCTCCTGGGTCAGTTTCCATCCTTTATTCTTTGTCTGGCCTTTGGGTGCCTTGGAGAATAGCTTGATCCCCCCCCCATCCTCTCTGTGGCAGCCCCTCAAATATTGGAAGATGCTCTCCTGTCTCCCCTGGTCTTTCTCTTCCCTAGACTAGCCAGGCCCATTTGGAATACAGTCTGTCAGCCAGTTACATATCCATCTGATGGTGATGCTATTCATCCCACCTTTTTTCTAGCTTCCCAAGGAGTAGGTTGTGGTCTATTTTGTCGAATGCCTTGCTGAAGTCTAAGTATATTATGTCCACATTATTTCGCTGATATAAGGTGTTAGTGGTGGGATTCAAAAATTTTTACTACCGGTTCTGTGGGTGTGGCATGGTGGGTGTGGCTTGTTGGGCGTGGCAGGGAAAGGATACTGTAAAATCCCCATTCCCTCCCCACCCCACTAACCTGCTTTCCAGCTCTGTTCTCCTGTCAAAGGCAACCAAAGGAGACCCATCCAATCAGTTGGGACTCGGGAGGCAGAGAATAGATGGGGTTGGTGGGGACAGTCAGAGGTGGGATTTGCCAGTTCTCCAACTACTCAAAATTTCCACTACCGGTTCTCCAGAACCATTCAGAACGGATTGAAGACCACCTCTGGGTGTTAAGAGTCTGCAGTAGAAATTCAAGTCCAGAAAGCACCCAGATGACTGATTCAGCAGGATCAGTCACTTCTTGATAAACATAATAAGATGAGTAAAGTTTACAATACCAGTTGTAGATTCTTTCAATGTAACATAAGCAAAAATACAAGCAGCAGCAGCAGCAGCAGCTCAGAGCAGAACTCCAGTTTCAGTTTCAATTCTCAGCAAAGCACACAGAGCCAAACCACACCCAGGCTGTCAGCTCCCATTGGCTGCTTACTCACTTGCTGACTTCGTTAACCATGTCTCTGCCAGTTAATGAATATACCCTGACATAAGGGGAAAGCTTTCACCTCCCCTCAGGACTGGTTTTTTTCTTATGGGGTCGGTTGGGGTGATGCTTTGATTTCAAATGTGTTGATTGGAAAGCTTTTTTTTCCTGCATTGAGGGCCTTATTCATGAGGAGAGGGCTGCAGCCAGCAAAGACATTAGGCCAGACACAGAAAGAGCCATTTTGATGAGGGAGATGCCAATTTCTTTGAACTGTGCACCTCAGTCTTGAAGCTATGTAATTCTCAAACTTGGAGGTTGAGAATGGGTGGACTTCAACTCCCAGAATTCCGGTTATTCTTTTCTATTCTTAATTCTTATGGTATTCCATTCCATTCCATTCCATTCTACATTGTATTATTCTCTCCTCTCCTCTTCTATCCCATCCCATCCCATCCTCTACTTCTATTCCTATTCCGTTCCATTCTTTCCATATTCTGTTCTGTTCTGTTCTGCTCTGTTCTAGTTTCAATCTATTCTGTTCTATTCTATTCTGTGTTCTGTTCTATTCTGGTTTCAATCTATTCTGTTCTGTTCTATTATATTCTAGTTTCAATCTATTCTATTACATTCTAGTTTCAATATATTCTATTCTATTCTAGTTTCAGTCTATTCTGTTCTGTTCTATTCTAGTTTCAATCTATTCTGTTCTATTCTGTGTTCTGTTCTATTCTAGTTTCAATCTATTCTGTTCTGTTCTATTATATTCTAGTTTCAATCTATTCTATTCTAGTTTCAATCTATTTTGTTCTATTCTATTCTAATTCTATTTACAGTTGTTCTGTTCTGTTCTTTCCATATTCTGTTCTGTTCTGTTCTGTTCTGTTCTATTCTATTCTATTCTATTCTATTCTATTCTATTCTATTCTATTCTTCTCCATTCCACTACTCTATTTTCTATTCTATTTTCTGTTCTGCTCTGTTCTGTTCCATTCTGTTCCATTCCATTCTGTTCCTTCTATATTCTATTCTATTCTAATTTCTATTCCATTCCATTCCTTCTCATCCCATCCCATCCTGTCTTATTCTTGCCAATCCACCCCCTGCAGTGCACCAGCATCTTCCTCACTTCTTGGCTGGGCAAACCAAGCATTTGCACTTGCAGAAATTTTCGGGTTAAAAAACCAGCAGTTTTTCCTTTCCTTCCCCTGCCCTCCCCGGGAGATTCCCGAAATTGCTGAGCCAGCCCCCCTTTCTCAAGCTGAACCGGAGCCCCGGGACTTTTGCCAGGCTCCCCAGGAGCAACCCGGGCACCGTACTGGCACTGCAGAAAATCAAAAGCAGTTAGTCAGCACCCGGAGGGAAGGCAAACGCCCAATACGGTGGGTGCAGGGTATCCAAGCCACTGCCCCTTGCTCCGTTGGCATGGAAAAAAAGGAATATTTTCCTTTTCCCTGGCTGTCCGTCTGTCTGAGGACCGGTGGGAGGGGTGGGCTTCAGACCCCAAACCCAGGCTGGGAGCTGGCACCTTTTCCATGGGCATGAGGCAGCATTTTGGGCTAAAAATAACTGCCAGGACTCAGCACCTAAGAATAGACCTTTCCATGCGGGTGGCCAAGAGGAGGAAAGGATGGGCAGCTCAGCGCACCACACAGACAGATACACCCTGGCGCATTTCCCCCTCTTCGTTTGTGACCCCCCCCCAAGCCAGCTTTTGCAAAGAGCAAAACACTTTGGGTGTGATGGAAAAGTGTCTCTGCTGACAACAGCACGGCAGGGGGGGGGATGTTCAAAGCTCCCCCAGCCTCGCACAGATTTAGCAGTGCCAACAGCGCAACTGTTGATGGATGCTTGTAAAAGGGTTTGACATGTGAGAATTGAACTTTCCTAAGGACATGGGGAAGGGGTGTCTCTCAGCCTTGGCAACCTTCACATGGGTGGACTTTAAGTCTCAGAATCCCCCAGCCAACATGTTGTAAGAGGGGTGGGCTTCCACTCCCAGAATCCCGCATCCAGCCTGCTTTAAGAGGGGTGGGCTTCCACTCCCAAAATTCCCCATCCAGCTTCCTTTAAGAGGGATGGACTTCCACTCCCAGAATCCTCCAGCCATCAACATTTAATAGGAATGGACTTCCACTCCCAGAATCCCCCAGCCAACATGCTTTAAGAGGGGAGGGCTTCCACTCCCAGAATCCCCCAGCCAGCCTGCTTTAAGAGGGGTGGGCTTCCTCTCCCAAAATTCCCCATCCAGCTTCCTTTAAGAGGGATGGACTTCCACTCCCAGAATCCTCCAGCCATCAATATTTAAGAGGGGTGGGCTTCCACTCCCAGAATTCCCCATCCAGCTTCCTTTAAGAGGGATGGACTTCCACTCCCAGAATTCCCGAGCCAACCTGCTTTAAGAGGGGTTGAGTTAGTGATGGTGTGAAGCCCCCAGAAACTTGTAGTATCTTCTTCACACCCCAGTTCATTCTCAAATGGCAGCCGAGTTCAATGTTTTGACATGCTGGGTGTCAAATACTCCGAATTCCCGGTAGATCTGATGGGCGCCATGTTGGAGACATCCAAGCGATGACCGGACTCTCTGAAATCTGAGTTCAAGTCTCCATCCGTGCTGTAGCTCTTTTTCAGATGTTTCTACCTCACAAAGTTAGCAAGAGGGCCTATATCAAATATTTTCTTAAAAAAACAAAAGATTAAATAATGGGTTTTTTCCCCCCTTGGGGGCAGAAGAGAATAGGGAGCGACAGGCAAGAGTTCCGGTCTGTTTCTCAGCTCCAGGTGTGAAGAAAAGGTGGGGAAAAAAATGAAAACATCTGCTGATCTATTTCTATTTTTATCTGCATGTGAGGCTGACGACCTCACGGTGCTAAACTGGGGGTGAGCTAAGCCGGATCAGATGAATTGGATGGGAGGCTACCAAGTGATCCCATGGTTGTAGTGAAAGGGAAAAGCAAAGAGTAGCCACGTTCCCAATGTTGCATGGGCCGTCCTCGGAGAGGGGCACCTGGCGTGGGGCTCATGTGGCACGTTAACGAAAGAAACTGCAGTGCTGTTGTGGTTCGCCGGCAGCAGGTGCGCACGGCTGAGGTCTCGGAGAGCGAGGACTCGCATGAGGGGCCTGCGTGTGAGGCAGGGATGGGGCCAGGACCCTCAGGGAGTGGGGTGCTGCCTTCGGAGATTGTGGAAGCTGGCAGCAGTGAGGAAGAGGCCCCCGAGGAGCCTGTGCCCAGTGCACGTGCACGCAGGGCTGCTCGAAGGGAAGAGCAGCTGCAGCAGCACAGGCGACTCAGGAGTAAGGCTGCAAGGTAATGACCCCTCCCTTAAGGGATAAAAGCCAGCCTGAGAGACCGGAGTTCTTTGCAGGAAGCAAAGAAGTTTTTGCACTCAAGCCTTGTGGACATTCGGACTCCCTTAGTTTGTGTTTGGAGACTCTTTGTGTTTGAAATATTTCTTGGCAACTTTATCTAGTGTTCTTGGCAGCCTTGCACCACCTTGGAAAGGCTTGTTCTTATCAGAGACAATTAGTTTGAAATAACCTTTTAACCAGGAAAGAACGGAATTCGTAAAGAAGCTTTCTGGGGGTGCGCAACACCTGTGGGGTGCAGTGCTGTGGGCGAGGGGGGGGAGAAATCTCTCAGAAATGTTTGGGGGGGATGAGGCCATTGTGAGCCTCCATGTTTGTAGTAGAGGCTCTGGCTTAAGAGAGCAGGAAAGGATTCCTTCGGCTTTGGAACTCCCTGCCTCAAGAAAGTGGCTGATCATCTCGTCCGCTTCTAGGGGTCAAAATTATCTGCTGCCTGTAGGTTACATTTTGCATCATGAAAAAGTCATGGGTGATTTATTTTATTTTAGTTATTATTTTGTTTTATTTTTATTTTTATTATTTTACGTTATATTTTTTATTTTTTATTTCTTTTATTACTTTATTTGATTTTATATTTGATTATTTGATTTTATATTTGATTATTTGATTGTATATTTGATTATTTTTATTTGATTATTTGATTTTATATTTTATATTTTTTATTATTTTATTTTTTATTTTTTATTTATTTTATATTAATTTTTACATATATAATACATAACTTTATATTATTATTTTATATTCTATTCTAATTTTAAATTTTATTTCATTGGATTCTATTCTATTTATTCTATTCTATTTTATTTTATTATTTTAAATTTTATTCTATTTTATTATTATTTTAAAATTTTTATTTCATTTATTTTTTATTTTATTCCTTTTTATTTTATATTTTACTTTATTTATATTTATTATTATGTAGGAAATTACAATCCTACAATTTAGTTCACCATTCCAAGTTATAACAGCACTGGAAAAACTGACTTACGACCGTTTTTCACACTAGTGGTCATTGCAGCATCATGTGATGCTGGTCATGTGATCAAAACTTGGTCGCTTGGCCACCGACTCATAGTTATGACGGTTTGCAGCGTCCGGAGGTCACGTGATCTCCTTTTGCGATGTCAAGAAGGAAGCTGGATTCATTTAACAAGCAGGTTACTAACTTGACAACTCCAGTGTTTCACTTAACAACGGTGGCCAGAAAGGTTGTAAAACGGGGCAAAACTCAACAAATTTCTCACTTAGCAACAGAAATTTTGGGCTCAATTACGGTCGTACGTCGAGGACTACCTTTGTGCCACCCTCCTCACGACTATTGAGAAATTTTTAGTCAAGAAATGCAAGACATTCTCGCTTGACTCAAACGGTGGCCGTTTCTCTCCCTTCAGGTCTGGCAAATTCCGGATTTCCTGCCCTTGCGTAACCTGACAGAGCCGGTAGTGACCCTGGAGGGGCATTCCAAGCGGGTGGGCATCTTGACTTGGCACCCCACGGCCCGCAACGTCTTACTCAGTGCAGGTAAGAGCCTCTCCATCCACCTTGGGAACTTCCAGTGGCATGGAGTTCCTCAGGATAAGCCAGTATTTCTCAACTTCAGCAGCTCTACAATGGGTGGACTTCTACTCCCAGAATTCCACAGCCAGTCTGCTTTAAGATGGCTGGACTTCCACTCCCAGAATCCCCCAGCCAGCCTGCTTTAAGAGGGGTGGGCTTCCACTCCCAGAATCCTCCAGCCAGCATGCTTTAAGAGGGGTGGGCTTCCACTCCCAGAATCCTCCAGACAGCCTGATTTAAGAGAGGTGGACTTCCACTCCCAGAATCCCCCAGCCAGCCTGCTTTAAGTGGGGTAGACTTCCACTCCCAGAATCCCCCAGCCAGCATGCTTTAAGACTGCTGGACTTCCACTCCCAGAATCCCCCAGCCAGAATGCTTTAAGAGGAGTGGAGTTGTTCATGGTGTGAAGCCCCCAGAAATTTGTAGCATCTCCTTCAAACTCCAGTTAGTTCTCAAAAGGCAGCCCAGTTCAATAATTTGACATGCTGCATGTCAAAACCCCACATTCCCCAGCAAACCTGGCTGAGGAATTCTGGGAGTTGAAGTCCACCGATCATAGAGTTGTTTTGTTAAGAAACACCGATCTACCTGCAGTATGTGGGTCGAAGGTGTATGTTTTTCCTTGGAAGCATGGAGCTGCACATCCTCAGAAATGGCTCTGTGAATCGTCCCGTTCCCACCCCCCTGGAATCCCATAGGGACTAGCATCTTAACTCCTTCTTTTAAAGAAAAAAAAGGACCATCTCAATTTTCCCAGGTTAATTTGCTGGGCTCGCTTCCTTCTTTCTCGACTTTGAAAAATTGCAGTGAATTCTTCTGCTGATCTATTTTTATTTTTTATTGACTCGATGAGTTGGATGGGTGGGCTCAAGATTTATAAGGCTGCCTGACTCAGACAGGGTGATTCTGGGCTCAGTGCAACACAAACAATACACAGCAACACACACACAGATACACAGACACACACAAATGTATCACGACAAATGGACGAGGTATAAATACAACGTATTTTTTGTAAAATAAATATTTAAAGTACATACAATTCATCTTCCATTTAACGGTGTGTCGTCTGGGTACAAATACCTTGTGCAATACAACATTTTAAAGCTCTTAGAATGAGTGAGCTGGAAGGGACCTTGGAGGTCTTCTAGTAGTCCACTGCTCAAGCAGGAGAAACCTATACTATTCCAGATAAGTGACTGTCTCTAGACTCTTCCTTAAAAAATCATCCAGTGATCTGGTTGGGGGCTCAAAGAAAATCTAGTCCAGAATACAGGATGAGAAAGTCGGGAGGGATTTTGGGAGGTCGTTTAGTCCACCCCTGCTCAAGCAGAAGAACTTCTCCTCAGGGTGGATTCAAAAATTCCAGCAACTGGTTCACTGCTCGGTTGCTGGTTGGGTGTGGCCTACCAGAACTTCCGGGAGGGCCTTCCCCAGAGTCCGGAGGCTTCCCTCGGGCCTCTGGGAGGGCAAAACTGGAAGCCGGAAGCAGACCCATTTTGCCACTTCTGGTATTTCCGGGAGGGGCATTTTTTGCCTTCCCAGAATCTGGAGGCTTCCCTTGGGCCTCTGGGAGGGCGAAAACGGCCTCCTTTGGGCTCTGGAGGCTGACCGGAAGCCGGAAACAGGCCCGTTTTGCCACTTCTGGTATTTCTGGGAGGGGCATTTTTTGCCTTCCCCGAGTCCGGAGGCTTCCCTCAGGCCTCTGGGAGGGCGAAAACGGCCTCCTTCGGGCTCTGGAGGCTGACCGGAAACTGGAAACAGGCCCGTTTTAGGACTTTCGGAATTTCCGGGAGGGCTGTAAATTTACTATCCAGTTCGCCTGAACCGGTCCGAACCGGCTGAATCCCACCCCTGCTTCTTCCATTCTGGAACAATCCAATTTTTTCTTAAAAACCTCCAGGGGAGGTTGTGGAGGACCCATCCACAATCTGGTATTTCTTGACTGTGGCAACTTGAAGATGGGTGAACTACAACTCCCAGAATCCCCTGGGCAGCAACTTAAAATTTTGGGCTCGCTTGTGATCATGGGAAGGAGGAGGGCTACCTGTAATGGGAAGGGGATCGGGCAGCCTGGGTCCTTTTATTGTGTCCTGATGCCCTCTCTGGATCAGGGGGAGACAATGCCATCATCCTATGGAACGTGGGCACCGGGGAGGCCCTGATCACGCTGGACGACCTGCACACCGACGTCATATACAACGTGTGTTGGAATCGCAACGGCAGCCAGATTGTCACCACTTGCAAGGACAAACACCTGCGCATCATCGACCCCCGGCAGCACCTGGTTGTGGCAGTGAGTGAGGCCAGCCGAGGGGTGGGTGGGTGGGATTGGCTTACCTGCCCCCAGCATGTGGGGTAGGTGTGAGTTTTTCTTCCTTTGTTTGGCATCTTCTGAGTGGCTGAGATCAACCTTTGTAATTTTAAGAGGGACAGACTTCCACTCCCAGAACCCCCCAGCCAGTATGCTTTAAGATGGGTGGGGTCCCACTCCCAGAACCCCCCAGCCGGCATGCTTTAAAATGGGTGGACTTCCACTCCCAGAATTCCCCAGCCAGCATGCTTTAAGGGGGGTGGGCTCCCACTCCCAGAATCCCCCAGCTGGCATGCTTTAAGAGGGGTGGGCTTCCACTCCCAGAATCCCCCTGCCGGCTTTAAAATGGGTGGACTTCTACTCCCAGAATTCCCAGCCAGCCATGCTGCCTGGGGAATTCTGGGACCAAGGCTGAGAAACTGTACTAATGCTTTGTGGGTGCCGTGTTTGTGTGATCTAACCCACTAACCCTTGCCCCCAGGAGACCCTCAGGCCCCATGAGGGGGCACGTCCCATCCGGGCCATCTTCCTGGCTGACGGCCGCGTCTTCACCACCGGCTTCAGCAAGATGAGTGAGCGGCAGCTGGCCCTCTGGGATTTGGTACGGCTGGCCGGCATCCGGAGGGACAACCAACCTATGCCTGGGAGGGGTCTCTCTGGGGAGGGGAGAGAGGAAGGGGTGTATGGGGGCTACATGACTTGGCCTTTGACTCCAAAGGAGCAGAAGAGGAGCAACAGAATAAGAGGGGAGGACTTCAATTCCCAGAATTCCCTAGCCGGCAGGCCTCAAAATGGGAGGACTTCAACTCCCAGAATTCCTGAGCCAGCAGGCCTCAAAAGGGAAGGACTTCAGCTCCCAGAATTCCTGAACCAGCAGGCCTAAAAATGGGAGGACTTCAACTCCCAGAATTCCTGAGCCAGCATGGAATTCTGGGAATTGAAGTCCACAGGTTGTAAAATAGCCGTAGTTGCCCACAGTTGGGTTAGAAAGAGTGTATGTACCCCCGCTTGGCCTTCCTCTTCCTCTCTCCTCTGGCCAGCCAGCTTCTCTGTGCCCCGCCCCCCCGTAACACTCTCTTTCCCGTCTACCAGGAGAGGTTGGCGGCCCATGAAGGGATGAGGCCCATGCGCGCCATCTTTACCCGCGAGGGACAGATCTTCACCACAGGGTTCACCCGCATGAGCCAGCGGGAGCTAGGCCTCTGGGACCCGGTAGTCGGGCTGCATGGTGTGGACCCCTGACTCCCCCACACCCCTCTGGGAACTCAGGCATTGCTCTGCCTGGCCCCTCCCCTCCTGTCCCTGGGAGGCAGACCAGCGGGCATTGCAGAGCCACTTTTGGGTAGGGATGGATGCCCTTGGACAGGAATGGGCTAAGGCATTCCTACATGCACCAAGTCCAGAACATGTGCACACACACACACACACAAACACATCCCTGTAGAAGTGCTGCAAAGGTAGCAGTAGCACTTATAGGCTGCTTCAACCTTGAGGTCAACTCATAAAGCATTCCTATGCCTGTTTTAGTAATTGCCATAAAAAGAGGGGGAGGAAGGAACTCTGGAAGAGCAGTGCAGTAGTTTGAAAGTGGAAGTACATTCCAACTCTTTCTCTTTAAAAGATTGTAACTAAGCTACCAGAGCTTTTGCCCGTGAATCTATTTAATTGGAGAACATGATTGTTGACACCCAGCCCATGAATGGGCTCAATTGGAGAATCTGATTTATTTATTTATTTATTTATTTATTTATTTATTTATTTATTTATTTTTTTGACTTGTATGCCACCCCATCTCAAGACTCAAGGCTCACAACTAAAAGCAACAACAATAAATAATTAAAAGAGATTAAACCAATTCACAAGCCCAAAAATACAAAAACAAAATTTACAATACTTAAAATAGTTTAAAACCCATCCCCCCCCACAGAAGGGTCACAGCCCGGGTTGGTCGAACAACCAGGTCTTCAGATCATGGCGGAAGGTGCGGAGGTCAGGGGCCAGGCGGAGCCCCAGGGGGAGTTGGTTCCAGAGGTCAGGGGCCGCGACAGAATAGGCTTGTCGTCGGGGACCGCCAGCCGGCATTGGCCCCCCAATGGGAGCCCGAGGAGTCCTTGCCTATGTGTGCTCACAGGGCAGTTGGCATTCGATGTCGGCAGGAGTCGCTCCCGTAAGTATTGAGGACCCATGTCGTGAAGGACTTTGTATGTTAAAACTAAAACCTTGAATCTCACCCGAGCAACCGGCAACCAATGCAGGCAGCAGGAGGGGGTAACATGGGAGAATCGGACACCCCATCACCCCGGCGGCCGCATTCTGCACCAGCTGCAATCTCTGGATGGTATGCAAGGGCAGTCCTAAATAGAGAGCTGCAGTAGTCGAAGTCTAGAGGTAACAAGGGCATGAGTGACTGTGCGCAGGGCATCTCGTCCAGAAATGGGTGAAGCTGACGAACAAGGCGGAGCTGGGCAAAGGCCCCCCTGGCAACGGCCCCCACCTGCTCCTCCAACCGAGCCGTACATCCAGGAGGACCCCAGATTCCGTGCCCTATCCACAGGGGCAACACCTTCCCCTATGGCCAAAGATGGATATTCCTGACTGGGCCGAGATGCCGGTATGCACAGCCACTCAGTCTTGGCCGGGTTGAGTCGAAGCATGTTCCCGCCATCCAAACTGCATCCGCATCCAAACACGGGTCATCAGGGAGAGGGCATCACTGATCTGGTTCTGGGGAGATGTACAGCTGGGTGTCATCCGTACTGATGGAATCACACCCAAACCACGGATGATCTCACCCAGCTGCTTCATGTAGATGTTAAATAGAAGAGGGGAGAGAACCCACCCCTGAGGGACCCCACAAGAGAGCACCCCGGGCTCCTCTGCCCCCCTCAACACCGATTGCAACGCCCGAGAGGTAGGAGGTGAACCACTGAAGAACAGTGCCCCCCACTCCCAACCCCCGAGGCGCCGCAAGAGGATACCATGGTCGATGGTATCGAAGCCGCTGAGAGGTCTAATAGGACCAGGACAGAGGAAAACTCCTCCAGAGATCATCCATCACACCAATGCCATCTCCGTGCTGAAACTGGGTCGAAGCCCGATTGATACGGATCCAGGTAGTCCGCTTCATCCAGGAAGAGTGGAAACTGCCGAGCCACCACACTCTCAACAACCTTCGCCAAAAGGAAGGTTGGAGACTGGACGAAAGTTGTCTAACACGGTCGGGTCCAGGGCAGGCTTCTTCAGGAGGGGTCTCACCACCGCCTCCTTCAAGGCGGAGGGAAAACACCCTCCCTTAAGGAAGCGCTGACAACTGCCCGGAGCTGGAATCAGGTGGCCCTGGCATAAGCCAGCCAGGAAGGACACGGGTCCAACAAACATGTGGTGGAACTCAGACGCCACATAGTCCTGTCCACTTCATCCTCGAAACAGGATTGAACTCATCCCAGATCACATTGGCCAGACTACTTGTATCCCGCTCCTCAGACCACTGCAAATCAGAGAACACCCACTTCAATCTGGGCTGATCTTATCCACAGATATTGACCAAATTCCTCAGCCCT
>SOZL01001630.1:0-17039 GCA_009733165.1 Naja naja | reverse complement strand
CAGGTAACATCATCAGAGTTAGAAGGGGCGGAGTTGGTGGAGAGGAGAAGGAAGAGGAGGAAAGATGAAGGACAATAAATAGCCGGGGGGGGGGCATGAGGGTCAGGAGATTGTTGGGTGTGTGTGTACTGTGTGAGAGAAACTTAGCCTGCAACCTCCTCTTAGCTGTGTGCCAGGCAGGCTCTTTCAAAGGAAACCCGATCCAAATGAGCAGCACAGGAAGAAAACACCGAATGATGTCAGGTCAGAACTGGCAGAGCCAACGGAAAGCTGAGCCCAAACCGACAGGCTTACACCCGTCCGCCTCCGCCAGGGAGTCCTCTGCTTACGATGGGAACCGCTCGAAGTCACAACGGCGCCAAACAACGTGGCATAGGACCGTGTTTTTCACACTTACGACCATCACGGGATCAAAATTCAGACCCTTGGCAACCAGCAGTTGCAGCGTCCCTCTGTGTGTGTGTGTGTGTGTGTGTGTGTGTGATGCGATGGCCTTTGGCGCGCTTGCGGCAAGCCCAATCCATGGGGAAGCCCAATTTGCTTAACGGCCGTGTGAGCAACTTAATGATGGGAGCGATTCACTTCCAGGAAGTTCGCAAAGTGGGGCAAAAACTCACTTAGCAATCATCGCGCAACAATGGAAATTTGGGGCTGCATTGCAATCGTAACGTAACTCAAGGACTACCGTGTTTCCCCAAAAATAAGACTGTCATTTATTTATTTATCTATTTATCTATTTATCTATTTATCTATCTATCTATCTATCTATCTATCTATCTATCTATCTATCTATTTATTTATTTGACTTGTGTGCCGCCCCGTCTCCGAAAAGGACTTGGGCTGGCTCACAAATAAAATCAGAACAATAAATTAATTACCTAAAATAAGATTAAATTAAACAAGCCAAATTAACTAAAAACCCACTAATAATTTATAATATAAAACCAGTCCCCCCCGAGGAGTCAGCACAGCACAGCCTGTTCAAACAACCAGGTTTTTAAAGTATTTTTTGGCCATCAAAAATACACCAGGTCTTATTTTCGGGGGACGTCATCCATAGACTAACTTCACTTGTGCACGTCGCCTCCGGCCTCCTTCTGGAATTCCTTCTTCTGCGGTTGGCAAGGTTTTCCTGAAGGCCTCTGCAAGGGATAACAGAGCTCTGGATCGATCCAGAGCTTTCTTAGCTCAGAGGCCTTCAGGAAGTCTTCCAGCCACCGACTGCAGAAGAAATGGACCGGCAAGGCAGCTGTCGAGGTGTGCGAGGCCTGGCTACACCTGTCCAAAGGTAAGTAGCAAGGCAGCTCTACACACACCCATCCCCGTAGCTTAGTTTTTACCCATCCACTCTGGAGTGGGTGGGTGGGGGGTCTTAATTAGGGCTTATTTTGGGAGGTAGGGCCTATATTGGACACATATGTAAAAATCAAGCTTAGGACTTATTTTTGGGGTAGATCATATTTTGGGGGAAACAGGGTACCTGTACAGGAAGATGTCCCAACGTGCAGAAAAAAAGGCACCCCCCTTCCCGGATGAGCAATTGCGCACGCCCCATTTCCATGCCACGCGTGGTCCTCGCAGATGCCCGCTGGGTGACGAAGTTCTCCTCTGGGAGCCCTGACCTTGAGAGGGCCGCCCACAGAAATTTGAGCTGTGGAAAAAAAACACCGCCCCTTCTCCGCCTCGACCTCCTCCGCTCGCTCCTCCATTTTAATTGTTCCCAAAGTGAGTCACTTATGTGTGACTCAGCCTGGCCTGCTCCAGTCCATCTCAGGACAGGAAGAGGGGAGGGAAAGAGAGAGAGAGAGAGAGAGAGAAGGCAGAGGGCAGCTGCCCGAGGAGGGAAGGAAAAAGAACGGAGGACCTCGGCGAGGGCGGGAGAAAAAATATATATTCACAAATGCACAAAATTCACCAGCCGGGCGGAAATGCATGAATGTCTGGTTTCCTTTGAGGGGGTCTTCAAGATATTTTGCATATTTTGGAAAAATAAAACTTTTGTAACAAAAAAAAAAGATATTTTGCAAAGCACCAACTTCCTGGAGCTCCATCGAGGCCACCTGGAAATTATCCTTGGAGGGCAGGATATGGGGGGTGGGGTGGCAGCAGAGGTCCAAGAGGGCCTGTCCACCTTCTGTTTTTTCGCCCGAGCCGGGAGCAATGCGTCACGCATCTCCCAGCTCGGTGCGCTCCTGCCTCGGCTGCCTGGAGGGGATATTGTGCGCATCTTTGTGCCACAGCCGAAACGATGTGAAATGCGGGGGGTGGGTGGGTGGGTGGGTTTGAGTTTAGCTTTCTTGCTTGTCATTGCACACCTTGTAGAATGACACCAAACACCCTCTTCAGTGCACATTGTGACCATGAAAATAAACATTTTTAAAATAATAACAATAACAACCACCACCTTAAAATAAACATTAGAGAAAGCGAGGACCAGGGAAAATTAGCAGGGTGATCTTTGGGGGGGGACGGACGGCTTTTGATGTTGTTGAGCCTTGTGGTCTTCTCCTTGGCCTGCTCTTTTGATTTAATGTATTGCTTGTGGAATACTTTGCCTTGTGGGGTCCCTGGTACCCTTGCTGGTTTCCTGGCAGACGTTTCATGACCCAACTAGGGAACGTCATCAGTGCTAGAGGGGAAGGAGGTGTGTGAGGAGGATGGGAGGAGGAGGAGGAGAACTGTGGGATCTTTGGTGCTCTCTGAGCTTGGTGGTTTCCTTGCAGACGTTTCATGACCCAACTAGGGAACGTCATCAGTACTAGAGGGGAAGGAGGTGTGTGAGGAGGAGGAGGAGGAGGAGGAGGAGGAGGAGGAGGAGGAGGAGGAGGAGGAGGAGGAGGAGGAGGAGGAGGAGGACTGTGGGATCTTTGGTGCTCTCTGAGCTTGGTGGTTTCCTTGCAGACGTTTCATGACCCAACTAGGGAACATCATCAGTGCTAGAAGGAGGGTGGGGTTTGCTTTCTTTTTACATACACTGGCTTGCCTTGCCAGCCATTAAATAAACAGAGGGGGTCTAAAGCATTCATTAACCAACAACCAGACAAGCAGGGATTAACACCAGTCAAGCAATCAAGCAGAAAACAACACCCCAATCCAGGAACTACCATGGGGAAAAACCACAGCCCCATCAAAACTACTAGGACTAGCTACTGTATATGAACAGAGAGCAAACCTCACTCCCTTCTAGCACTGATGACGGTACCTAGTTGGGTCATGAAACGTCTGCGAGAAAACAGCCTCAGAGAGCGCCAAGGATGCTACGGTTCTCTTTCTCCTCCATCTGTCTCCATCTACTCTTCCTCCTCCACTCCTATGCAAAACCCCTCTCCCTTCTAGCACTGATGAGGTTACCTAGTTGGATTATGAAATGTCTTCAAGAAAACCACTTAGCTGAGAGAGGAGCAAGGACCCCGCAGTCCTCCTCCTCCTCCCCTCCCTCCTCTTCCTTTTCCTCCTTTTCTTCCTTCTCCTCCTACTTTATTTATTTATTTATTTTGATTTGTCCATCGCTTACAAGATAATAGGAATGAGTATAAACACGAGTAAGAATACAGGAAATGATGCGAATAAATGGAACAATAGGACAGGGACGGGAGGCACGATGGTGCGCTTATGCATGCCCCTTACGGACCTCTTAGGAATGGGTATTCTCTCCCTTCCTTCCTTCCTCTTCCTCTTTTTCTCTCCCTTCCTTCCTTCCTTCCTTCCTTCCTTCCTTCCTTCCTTCCTTCCTTCCCTTCCTTCCTTCCTTCCTTTCCTTCTGTTAAGTTTGCATAGAGAGGCAGACACAGAGTGCTTCAGCTCTTAAGTTTATTGTGACTTCAGCTCAGAAGGGACCCAACTGGCTTTGCTGCGGCTGCTACTTATAGCCGGCAGCAGCGGCTGACAGCCAATCAGAGTGCAGGGTTTTCCCTTTTTAAACCAATCATCTCCAGCACTTTACAAGAACAATTCAAACTAAACCAATGATTTCAAACCTACATACCGTGTTTCCCCAAAAATAAGACACTGTCTTATATATTTTTTGGCTCCCAAAAACACACTAGGTCTTATTTTGGGTAGGTCTTATATACTTATGGTGCCAAATAGTGGGTGTGAGTGTGTAGGGGGTGTTTGTGGTGCAGGTTGCTCCCTGAAAAGTCTTCCTGGAACTGGAGATTTACACTAGGTCTTATTTTGGTGGTCTTATATTAGGGCAGGTTTAGAAAATAGTGCTGGTCTTACTTTGAGGTGGTCTTATTTTCAGAAACGGTACATAACACCTTCCTTCCTTCTTTCCTTCTCCTTCCCTGTTCTCCTTTCTCCCCCTTCCTTCTTTCCTTCCTTCCTTCCTTCTTTCCTTCCTTCCTTCATTTTTTATTTATTTTCATTTATTTGATTTGTCAATCGCTTACAAGATAATAGGTATTAAGTATATAAACATGAGTACGAATACAGGAATAGGTACCAATGGGGACAATAGGGCAGGGATGGGAGGCACGATGATGCGCTTATGCACGCTCCTTACAGACCTCTTAGGAATGGGTATTCTCTCCCTTCCTTTCTCTCCTCCCTCCATTCTTTTTCCTTCCTTCCTTCCTTCCTCCCTCCCTCCCTCCCTCCTTCCCCTTCCCTGTTCTCCTTCCTTCCCCCTTCCTTCCTTCTTTGCTTCCTTATTTTATTTTTTATTTATTTGATTTGTCAATCGCTTACAAGATAATAGGTATAAGTATATAAACATGAGTACGAATACAGGAAATAGGTACGGATAAATGGGGACAATAGGACAGGGACGGGAGGCACGATGGTGCGCTTATGCATGCCCCTTGCAGACCTCTTAGGAATGGGGTGAGGTCAATAGTGGGTAGTTTGAGGTTAAAGGAGTGGGGGGGGGTGTTAGAGGATGTGACTACAGAGTCAGGTAGTCCCTAAGGTGCTTTTTCAGGAGGCAGCTGGACTTCCTTGGTTTTTCTTTTGAAGATATTTCGCTTCTCATCCAAGAAGCTTCTTCAGTTCTGACTGGATGGTGGGGAAGGGAAGGATTTATACTCCTTGCAGTCAGCTAGTCATTTGCATCCTTTTGGAGGGCCGTTGAGGCCACCTGCAGGTTTGTCTGTGTCCTCGGGGTTAGCTGAGTGGTGCAAATGGGCAAATGGGTGTGGAGCCTTCTTGGAACTGCTGAAGGGACTGTTGTAGAAGGTTCCGCGGGCTTTGACTCCCCTGCTCTAAAGAGTAACCACATTTCCAAAATGTTGATTCAACCAGTGGAACAGCTGGCCACCAGAAGTTGTGAGTGCTCCAACACTGGAGGTTTTTAAGAAGAGACTGGACAGCCTTTTGTCTGGAATGGCCTTGGGTCTCCTGCTTGAGCAGAGGGCTGGACTAGAAGACCTCAGGTCCCTTCCAACTCAGTTATTCTATTATTCTATGGAAGAAAGGAAGGAAGGAAGGAGAGAGAGAGAGAGAGAGAGAGCAATGGGAGGCTGCAAGGAGAAGCTGTCCTGGCCCAGGCTTCGTTCAAGTTAAGGAAACACAAGCTGTGTGTAAAAGCAAACCTTTTTCAGCTGGCTGGGCATTCCCAGCCAAAACTCATTAAACACAATTGTCTTGAGATAACAGCACGCCTCTCAGGGTTGCAAAAGGCTGCCAAGAAACAGGCGTTCACTTAATTAGCAGATAAACCGACAGACGTTCCAGCAAAGACAAACCAGAGTCCTCCGGGCTACAACGAGGAATCAGAATCTAATGAACTTCTTTGCTTCCTGCAAAGAGCACATCCACGAGGGCTGGCTTTTATCCCTGATAGGAGGGGCAGTCCCCTCCGAGCCTCACTCTCGAGTCATCCATGCTGCTTCAGCTGCTCTCTCCTTCTAGCAGCCCTGTGCACACAGAGGGATGGACTAGAAGACCTCCAAGGTCCCTTCCAACTCAGTTATTCTCTTCTGCTCTACTCTCTTAGGCCTGCTTATTTTATTTTATTTTGCAGGGATCAGCTTGTGCAAATCACACTGAGATCCGGCCTCTTTATGCATCAAAGGAACGAATCCATGATCGACTGCACCATCTTCTCTCCTTTTCTGTTATTTTTTTAAAATAATTTTTTATTAAAGATTTACAAATATAGAAAAAAAAACACACATCATGTTTACAATTTTTGCAATTCCTTGTAGCATCGGTTTTTCCCATCTTCCATTATTCATATCTATATACATACATGTATTATTTACATTTACCTTATATTTATTTATTGTTTATTTATTAATTTGACTTGTATGCTGCCCCCTCTCCAAAAAGGACTTCAGGCTGCTCACAATAAAACAGAACAATAAATTAATTAACTAAAATAGGATTAAATTAGGCAAGCCAAATTCATCTAAAAACCCTTACTAATTTTTTTAATTACATTTATATGCCCCTTCTCCGAGACTCAGGCTTACAATTTTAGGATACAACCCAATGCTCAGCAATAGCCTTCATTCCATTGTATATGCCTGCTTATTACTAAGCGGCATTTTTACAAAGTCAGCTTATTGCCCCCAACAATCTTGGGTCCTCAATTTACCTACCCCGAGAGGATGGAAGGCTGAGTCAACCTTGAGCCTGGTGGGATTCGAGCCTACAGTAATTGCAGGCAGCTGGAACTTAAGAGCAGGCATTTAACAGCCTGAGCCACCAAAGCAATTTAAAATATAACCCCCCTCAAGAGGTCAGCACAGCCCGGCCTGTTCAAATAACCAGGTTTTCAAATCATGGCGGAAGGTGCGAGGTCAGGGGCCTTTATATATCTATTATTCCTGTTATCTATCCAAGCATACAAATTCTCCCAGACTGCATAGTATTCTCTTTTTTTCCTTCTCTTGCAACTCCATAGTATGCTTATTCATTTCTGCACAATCTTCTCTCCTTTCCAAGGGACACCACTTCTCCTCACTGTTACTTCATTTCCTTATCAGTTGCAAACCGATTTCTCATCCCTGCCTGGAGTCTGTTACACGGCTGTGTGTCCACACTCAAACCCTCACCTAAAACCCTAACCCTAACTTTTGCACAACGTTCTAAAGTCCTTCTCTTCGTTCAGGGACAGTGAGCCTGCCAACTTTTGAATAATAAAAAAAAAGGAACGATTTTTCCTTTCCAGTTTTGGATCTTTTTTTTTTGGGTGGGGAGATTTTCCGTCCTGCCTCAAACCAGGGGAGACAATTTACTCAAAGTGCAAGTTCAGAAGATGCTTGAGCGACCTGGCCCTAGAACCCCAAGAATCGGAGATGACTGGAGAACGTCCTCATTCATTGTTCCGTTTGGTTCATCTTCATCTCGAGAGCCAACTTTTGAGAGGGACCGCAGAGAAAGGGATGAAGGAGGGTATCAAGGATGTTCAGGGGGTGAGGAATGAAGGCTAGGAGAAATATTGAATTGCTAACTAGGGCATACAAAACTTTTGCTACTTATTTATTTTATTTTATTTTATTAGACTTGTATGCCGCCCTCTCTCCCTAAGGATTCAGGGCGGCTAACATATAAAATCCATACAAATTTACGCTCCTTCTGCCATGGCCTCAAAACATGGCTATTTTTGCAATCCGGCCTGGACTGACAGGGGATCGGGGGTTTTAATTCGATTGTTTATTTGGCATAATTTAATATCTTTTTAATTTCTTTTAACTTTTGTATTTTCTGTCTTTTATGTACGCCGCCCTGAGTCCTTCGGGAGAGAGGGCGGCTTATAAGTCCAACTAAACTAAACTCAACTAACAATAAAAAAGAATTGAGCTAGTTACAAGCCTAAACAATTAAAAGTCAATTAAAATTTAACCCCTAAAAAGCAAATCCACCCCCCTTAGTTAGTCCAGACCGGCCTGTTCAAAGAGCCAGGTCTTAAGGTCATGGCGGAAGAAGCGGAGATCGGGGGCCAAATGAAGGCCCAAGGGAAGTTGGTTCCAAAGGGTGGGGGCCTCCACCCTGGGGACCGCCAACCGACAGTGTCTGGTCGACGGTATCCCAAGGAGGCCCTGTCTGTGGGAGCGTACCGGGCGATCGGAGCGTGATGCCGGCAGGAGATGCTCCCGCAAGTACCCCGGACCCAAGCCATGTAGGACTTTATAAGTTGTCACCAACACCTTGAATCTCAAGGTGTTGAGATTGGCCTCTGCTAGACCAATACTCGAATACAGCTCATCTGTCTGGAATCCGCACTGTATATCGGACATGAATACAATCGAGCGAGTCCAGAAGTATTTCACCAGAAGAGTCCTCCACTCCTCCACTCACAACAGAATACCCTACACCACCAGGCTTGAAATTTTGGGCTTGGACAACCTTGAACTACGCCGCCTACGGTTGGACTTAAGCATAGGACACAAAATTATCTGCTTACAATGTCCTACCAGTCAATGACTACTTCAGCTTCAACCACAACAATACAAGAGCACACAACAGATACAAACTCAAGGTAAACCGCTTCAAACTTGATTGCAGGAAGTTCGACTTCAGCAACCGAGTGGTCAATGCCTGGAATGCACTACCTGACTCTGTAGTTACATCCTCTAACCCCTTACTCCTTTAAACTCAACCTCACCCCATTCCTAAGAGGTCTGTAAGGGGCGTGCATAAGTGCACCATCGTGCCTACCGTCCCTGTCCTATTGTCCCCATTTATCCGTACCTATTTCCTGTATTCTTACTCATGTTCATACTTATCCCTATTATCTTGTAAGCGAATGACAAATCAAATAAATAAAAATAGATAAAAAATGAAAGAAGGAAGGAAAGAAGGAAAGAAGGAAGGAAGGGGGGAGGAAGGAGAACAGGGAAGGAGAAGGAAGGAAGGAAGGAAGGAAGGAAAGGAAGGGAGAAATACCCATTCCTAAAAGGTCTGTAAGGAGCGTGCATAAGTGCACATCGTGCCCCCCGTCCCTGTCCTATTGTCCCCATTTAATCGTACCTCTTTCCTGTATTCTTACTCATGTTTATACTGTTCCTATTATCTTGTAGCATTGACAAATCAAATCAAATCAATAAAATAAATGGAAGGAGTCAGGCTGGTTACATGTACACCCTTGAGAAAAGGCAATGGAAGGGGAGATGGAAGGACTTGGTCAACAGCTGAAGGAGGTCAACAGAGGCTGAGGAGACATCTGTCCAGCTCCACATTCTTGTCCTGAGCAATGGGTCAAGCTTCTCTAGGAAAGATGGGGCAAACGGCCACCTTCCACCACCCCACAGATACCCTTTCCTGCTGAAGCCCAAAGAAAATTTTGTCTACAAGAGAGAAGAAGTCAACAAGGTTTTCGGAAGCAAGCGGGCAGGGAAGACAAGTCAGCTTAGTTTTGGTTGAACCCTTGGTACCTTCAAACCCCTCCAGAAGAGGGACCCCAAACCACCTTGCTTGTCCAGAATCAAAATTGAATCCGTCAACGTCTTCTTGAACTCTGGAGCCAGAGAAGATAAAGGCGTGACTCATCCTTCTTCTTGTTGGCGTCCTTCAGCTGTTGATCAAGTCCTTTCATCTCCTCTCCCATCAACTTTTCCAAAAGATTTAAGTACACCCAGCTCGGCTCCTTCCATTCCTCCTACTAGCCTTAATTCCTCCTCCCCTGAATATCCTTTAATAGCCTCCTTCATCCCTTTCTTTGCGTCCTTCTAAAAGCGCGGTTGATCCTCTTAGAGGTTCGATCATGGCTTGTTTTTAGCATGGTTTCAAGGGTTCGTTTCACACGTTCTGCTCTGTAACTGTAGCCACAAGGCCCCCGAGTGCGAATGTAGCGGGCCTGGATTGTTAGCAACCCACGGAGCCGATCCGGAAGTGCCAAGATGCCATCGCAAAAGGCTCAATGCTGGTTTGCCTCTTGCAACGGCTGACATTGCCTACAGGCCAAGGGGATTCTCTCCCTCGCTGGGTTGTTGTGAATAGCTATGGGCGTTGGGAGCCTTCAGTGCTGCTTCCTCCCATGGGGATGGATGCAGCGGTGGGATCTGGTTCGGACCAGTTCTATAGAACTGGTTGTTATGATTCTCGCCAGTTGAGAACGGTAATGTGCCACTGGCTGGCCCCTCCTCTCCTCCCGCCCTCACTGCTTACCTGGCACGGCAGCATCCAACTTGCCTGCCTTGTGCAGCCTAATTTTTGGTAAGTTCCTATTTTTCCTTTCTCCCACCCTGACCATCAGCTGTTCTGCTGTGCAGGGAGATTTAGATTACCTAGAAAGCAGGAAATGGTTGGATTTCTTGCTTTGTAGCTAATCTAAAGCAGAACTGAACTTCCAGGACTGAAGGTTCTATTTTTCAGTGCAGACTCAGGTAGCAGATTGCAGAAAGGTAGATCTCTGAGTGAGTCTGTGATTCTGCGAGCAACTCAATCTGCCTGCCTGCTTTGCCTGATTTTGGTTGCTCTTTTTTTTAAGTTGCTCTTTTATATAAAAATTCAATATTTGCATACATGGTGTGTTGTGAGTTAATTTTGTGAGTTTGCTTGCTTAGTTTTATGTGACAGACTCAGGGGCAGATTGCAGAAAGATAGATCTCTGAGTGAGTCTGTGATTCTCTTGAAGCAACTCAATCTGCCTGCTGGCTTTGCCTGGTTTTGAATAAAGTTGCTCTTTTTAAATAAAAAATTCAATATTTACATAAATATTTACAATGTTTACACACTGTGCCCAGCCAGTCACATGACCACCGTCACACCCAGTCAGCAAGCCACGCTGGCAGTCACATGACCAAATACACCACAAATTAGGCCACACCCACAGAACCAGTTGTTAAGAAATTTGAATCCCACCCCTGGATGGAAGCCCCCACCAACCCACCCCAGCCCACCTACCTTACTCAAGGGCAGGACCATAAAGCTCCGCCTCCTCCCGATTCCACGATGGCCAGGAACTTGGGGTTGACGGCACAAAAGGAACTCCCAGGTCACCTTGGAGACTCGAATGTCCTCGTACATCTGGTCAGCCTTGACCGGCTGCCGAACATGCGGAACTTGCTTTGGCGAACCACCGGCGACTCATGGGTGGGGGTGGCTGGGAGGAGAGAGAGAGACGGTAAGGTTAGCTGGGCAGCTGGAGCAGGTGTTCAAGTCCAATTTTGGCATCATCAAGGATGTCAGGTTGAGTGGCGGTGACCTAGAGTTCTCGCCTCCCAATCAGGAGGCTGGGAGTTCGATCCTGGGTAGAGGCAGATATTCTCTCTCTGGGCACAATGAGAATTTATCTGCCGATACAAGGTACTACCACATGTGGTGGCCTTGCCCAGAAGCTCAAAGATATTGGGCCAAAATTAGACAATGGTTACAAGAAATTGTTAAAGAACAAATAGAATTTGAACGGACTTATTTATGCTAGGAATATTTAAAAAGAAACATGAGAAAAGATTAAATATATTGCACTACACATATTAACCGCGGCTAGAATAACGTATGCACAATGTTGGAAGCATAATAAACACCCCACCTGATTTGGTAATCCAAAAATCTTGGACTGTGCAAATGGATAAATTGACCCTAAAACTAAAAGATAAAGAAAGAGTCTGAATATCATAAAATTTGGGATATGTGGTATATAACTGGTTGGAAATTAGGCAAATAGAATAAAAGAAATTTAAGATAAGCAAACTATAGATAAAATGTAATCGATAACAACAATGTATATAAATGTCAATATGCACAAGAGATAGATATGTATAATAATGACACTACAGTACTGTTAATGTTATGAATAATTTCTCTTTTAAAATGTAAAAAACAATACAGTTTATAAAAAAAAGACAGAGAATTTATCTGCTGAATAAAACTCCCATTGGTGACAGGAAGGGCATCCGGCCAGTAAAACACTCAGCTCCATTCAGTTGCCCAGACTCCACCCCAGGGATTATTATGGGGTTGTTTAAAGCAGTGATGGTCCATGGGCATGAAAATTTGGTGGTGCACAGAGAAATGTCACCCCTGAACACCTCAAAGCAATTAATCCAGGCTGCGGGAACACAAGGCTGTGCTGCCCATGGAACGTGGACCCTCCTGCCTCACTCTTTACCCTGGCAAACTTGCTTCTTGCATTTTTCCTTTTTTCCCCGATCATCAGCTGTTCTGCTGTGCGGAGATTTAGATTAGCTAGAAAGCAGGAAACTGTTGCATTTCTTTCTAGCTAATCTTTAGATCTTCGGCTCTTTTTAAGCAGAACCTTCCTAGGACTGAAGCTTCTATTTGTCAGTGCAGACTCAGGTAGCTGATGGCAGAAAGATAGATCTCTGAATGAATCTGTGATTCTGTGAGCAGCCCAATCTGCCTGCCTGCTTTGCCTGATTTTGGGTAAAAGTTGCTCTTTTTTCAATAAAAAAAAATAATACTTACATAAATATTTATAATTACATACAAGCCATGCCCAGCTAGTCACATGACCACCATGCCACACCCACAATTTAGGCCATGCCCACAGAACTGGTTGTTAAGAAATTTGAATCCCACCCCTGCCTGTGTGTGTGTGTGTGTGTGTGTGTGTGAGAGGGAGGGGGAGAGGGAGGGAGGTTAGATTCTCTCTCTCCCTCTCTCTCTCCCTCCCTCCCCCTCCCGCCCCCTCTCTACCTCCCTCTCTCCCTCCCTCCCTCTCTTTCTTTCTCTCTCTCTCCCTCTCTCTTTCTCTACCTCCCCCCCTCTCTCTCCCTCTCCCTCCCTGTCTCTTTCTTTCTTTCTCTCTCTCTCTCTCTCACCGTCAACAGAAGCCACCGTCAGTCAAAATTCATATTAGTGGTCCCCGGGCTTTAAAATCATGAGTTTGGTGGTCCCCGAGGTCCAAAAGGTTGGCGACTCCTGGTATCAAGGAGATGACCAAAGGATGTCAGGTTGATTAAATGCTCTCCTTTCCTTTTCTTCCCTCCCAGTTTCCAGTCTTCGGGCATTTTTCCTCTTCTGCCAACCCTGGTTTCCTCTAAAGCTGTTCCTTTTTTTCCCCTTTTTGGCCCCCAACAGGTGAGTTCCAGGTTAGAAGGGTTATTCACCTCCAGTTTTCTTTGCTGCCCCTAAACTCAAGTGTGTCCAACCTTCAGACTTTAAAGACCTGTGGACTTGATTCCCAGAATTGCAGCTGGTTGAAATTCTGGGAGTTGAAGTCCACCCACCGTCTAGTGGCTGAGGTTGAGAAACATCGGATTAGGAAGAACATCCAAGTGAAGAGTCTGGAATATGATAGGCTCCCATTCCTGGAAGGTGAGGTTGAAGAGACATTAGTCCAGGTACACATTCCGGCCCCGAGCGATGGGTCCAGTTTCTCTAGGAAAGATGGGGCAAAATGGCCGGTGTTTTAAGACCTGTGGACTTCAACTCCCAGAATTCCTGGCTGGCTGGGGAATTCTGGGAGTCAACTTATTCTCCAAAGCCCCTGAGGGCAGGACAAGAAGCAACGGGGGGAAATTAATTGAGGAAAGAAGCAACCTGGCATTAAGGAGGAATTTCCTGACAGTGAGGACAATTAATCCAGTCACGGCGAACCTTTTTGTTGTGGTGTGCCAAAAGCATGTGTGTGCCGGCACCCACAATGCAATGCGCCCCACGCAATTGGCAATCCCCGCGCAAGCTCACACGTGCCTCACAGCTGATTTTTCTGCTGGTTTGAGGCCTTTTTCAGCCTCCCAAAGGCTTGAGGACGGCTTCTGTAGGCTTTGCAGGCCGAATAGGCCCGTTTGGTCACTTCCTGTAATACTGGAAGTGATGAAATGGGCCTATTATTCTTCCTGAAAAGCCTTGCAGAGGCTTTTCCCAAGCCTCTGGGAGGGACATAAAACCAGCTGAAAAATCAGCTGTGAGACGCAGTGCAGGTAAGGGGGTGGCGGGAGATGGTGGTGGTGGGGGAATTGTGCGTGCATGTGCAGGGGGCGTGGGAGAGGGCGCACTGCATTCTGGGTGCTGACGAGCCCCAAAAGGTTAGCCACCACTGCTGTAGATGGATGGGTGGGAGAGGTGGGCTGCTGCCAGTTTGGACCGGTTCACCTGAACCAGTTGTTCTGATTCTGCACAGATCAGAGAACTGGCAAATCGGACCACCAGCTGGTCCCGCCCCTGCCCTTTTTTTGGGCCATTTTCAGCTGTTTTTCACCCAAAAAATGGCCTGAAAACAGCCCAAAACCAGCAAAACAACCAGGCTATCTCTCGGGCCATTTTCCAGGCTGTTTTCAGAGCCAAAAATGGCCCAAAAAGCCTGAAAATGGCTAAAAATGGCCCAAATAGGACTCAAAAATGGCCTGTCACTCAGTCTCCAGAGACCCCCCCCCAGCCATGCCCCCCCAGCCAGTCATTAGGGGAGAGATCTGGTTGTTAAAAAATTTGCAGCCACTGGATGGGAAGGAGGGAGGGAAGGAAGGAGGGAGGGAAGGAGGGAAGGAAGGAAAGAAGGAAGGAGGAAGGAAGGAGGAAGGAAGGAAGGAGGAAGGAAGGAAGCAAGGAAGGAGGGGTGGGAGGGAAGGGGAAGGCAAGGCTGGAGGACCAAGGGCACTGAGCGGAAGGAAGGAGGAGGCAAAGGAGGAAGGAAGGAAGGAGGCAGGAATCAAGTTCCTCAAATCAGGATCCTCATCAATTTATTTGTCCAGAGTGGTATAGGATCTCCCTGCTTGAGCAGAGGGGTGGTTTAGAAGACCTCTAAGGTCCCTTTTCAGGTCCATTCTGAATTAGGCATTTTAAGCATTAAAAGATCGCACAGCGGACTCAATTCACCAAGGTTATGCAAACTGGCAATGGTTTGGGAAGGGTCCAACTGCCAACCGGTCTGAAGGCCACAGGTTTCTCCATCAATCCTGCCCCAGTTGTGGCCAAAGGGAGGAATCCTGGCTCGGAAGAGGCGTGCGCAAACTTTGCAAAGCCATCTATCAAAGGGCTTAGCCCTTTGGCAGGGCTTCAAAGGCCAGGGGCTCAATGCTTGATCCCCCTCTCCAGTCAGGCACTGGGTGGGAGCGGTGATAATCCCCCTGTCTAAAATCTCCCATATCCTTGCAAAGCATGCAGAGTGCTGCCCGCTGTTCCATCATGTGGCGGTGAGTTCCTTAGGATTAATTTTGCTGTGTTGGGTATGTTACTGGGCATCCCTGCTTGTTCTCATTTCTTAGGGTACAATTTTATTGTGCTATTCCTAATTATTTGCCTGCTAAGCCAACCATCACCAACCCCTCCCAAAATATTAAAATATGTCAATATTTTACATATTAAAATATTAGATATTAAAAACTGTTATTAAAAAAATCAGATATTAAAAACAAAGTCAACGGGGGAAGAGAGATTTCCTTAACAACCAAATGATTCATTGAACAGCTGCAGTGATCCACTTAACAGCAATGGCAAGAAAGTGGCATAAAGTGGAACAGAATTCGCTTCACTGCCTCGCTTAGCAACGTTAAATACGGATCTCAATTGTGGTCATAGGTTGAGGACCACCTGTGCAGCTTTTCAGTGGGTGGCAGCCAGGCCTAGACAGTACAAGAAGTCCTCGACTTACAACAGTTCATTTAGTGACCGTTTGAACTGCCAACGGCACCGAAACAGAGACTTCTGACCATTTTTCTCACTTATGACGGATTTGGCCTCCCCATAGTGACGCGATTTATATTCGGATGCTTGACCAACGACTGTACTTTGACACTCCGCAGTCATGTGATTTTCCCCTTTTAGGACCTTTGACAAGCAAAGTCAACGGAGAAGCCAGGTTCACTTAGCAGCCATTTAAGAACCGCCATTTGCTTAACAACAGTGGCAAGAAAAGTCAAAAATTGGGGGCAACAAATTTGCTTCACAAATTTCTCAAATAGCAACATCAATTCTGGGTTCCATTGTGGTCGTAAATTGAGAACCACCTGTAATCTGAGAAAAATAGGAGTCAAAAGTGACCTTGGGGGGGTGGTGGTCATCTAGTCTGACCTTCCCAGGATTAGGATCTGGGATTTATAGTGCCCTGTGATACCATGGCACAATACCCCATTTTTTTTAAGGAGGACAGAAATGCTCCAGGCTCTTACCCATCAGTCACAGCCTTTGCTTTCCCAAATCTGTGCTTGAACAGGGGGTCAGACTAGAAGACCTCTTAAGATCCCTTTCAACTTTGTTATTCTGAGCCCAGAGCTTCTAATTTAATGGATTTTTGAAGAAGAAGAAAAAACCAAAATTGCTCAGTAGCTTTTCTAGAGAAACTTAGTGGGTCCAGCCCTGAGTGCGAATCATACCCACTGCAAAAAAAAACTATCTTTAAGAAGATCAAAGCAAGACCTGAGGGGAGGAAGAGGAGGCACTGGTGGGGGAGAGATAGGCTTGGGGGGGTTGCTGCTTTAAAAGGGACGGTGGCTACTTTTGGGGGAGTTTCCTGATAGACTGCGCTGGGACACAGAGCTTTTCCATTCAGCCGCCAAGTTCCCTTTAACGCCAATTCATTCCCATTGGAACGCAAACCAGGATTGCTAAAAGTTCCTTTAATGCTAGTTTGTTTAAAGATGAGCCTTCAGGTGGGGGGAGGGCAGAGAGAGGGAGGGGCGCTACCTTTGGTTTAGTTCACACGTTTGACCCTTACGAGGTTGGAGGGGGGCTTCATGGGGGGGGGGAGACCGCCAGGGGTGACCCCAATTCCCAATTTTTTTTCCATTAAAAGCCAGAGCCGGCTGGAAGAATTTGGGGTTGGACCGATTCTGCATGGCGGGGGGCGGGGGCGGCATGCCCCCCCCCAAAAGCTCGCCCCAATTCCCACGGTCCAAAAAAAGTCCGGCAGAGTTCTTCCCCTCCTACCCTCCCATTCCTCCCCTCCACCTAACACCTTCAATCCAGTCAAAGCCCCCCAAACGGGAAGAATTTGGGGTCCCCCTCTGACTTTCCATGGAGGGGGGCCTTCCGCAGGGGGGGTGCCCCCGAGACCTCACCCCCAATTCCCACGGTCCAAAGAAAGTCCGGCGGAGTTTTTTCCTTCCCTCCCCCCCAACACCTTCAATCCAGCCAAAGCCCCCCAAAGGGGAAAGAATTGGGGGTCCCCCTCTGACTTTGCTTCCCCGGGGGAGGGTGCCCAGACCTCACCCCCAATTCCCACGGTCAAAAAAAGTCCGGCAGAGTTT
>SOZL01001629.1:0-17415 GCA_009733165.1 Naja naja | reverse complement strand
TTCCTTTATACCTTATGGGAGGGGAAATCACTCACTCCCCGAGTTGCCCCTTTTGTCTTAGCTGCTCTTGCCTTCTGGAAGCTGTGGGCACATGCGCACTGGGAACAGGCTCCCCTTGTTCCTTTGCCTCGCTGCTGCCAGATTCTGGAGGCTCCAGAGTCAACACATAACTCCCAGATGGTCCTGGCCCTATCTCTGTTTCCAGCACAGGACCCTCGTCCAAGTTCTCCTCAGAGTCCCGGACTGGTTCCTGTTCTTTCCCACTGTCCGATTCTGCTGCTGTCTGCACAGGCTGCCAGCGAACCACAAGGGATCTTCTAATGCAGTAACTACCTCCAGGAAATGCATGGCCCCATCTGAGCCCTAGGCTAATCTGAAGAGCCACATTTTAAGGCCTTTTCGAAAGGCCAAAAGGATAGAAGTAGATTACATCTTGGGGTGGGAGTTATATGGTATTCTAGAATATGTACACCATGGCAGAGAAAGCCCATCTCCTGGACGACACCAGCAAAAAATCCTTGACTGACCGAGCCTGCATAATGCCTCTATATAAGCAAAGTCAATGGGGAAGCCAGATTCACTTAATAACCATGAGACTAACTTAAAGCAGTGATTCACTTAACAACTATGGCAAGAACAGTCACAAAATGGGACAAAATTCACTTAATAAATGTCTTAGCAACAGAAATATTGAGCTCTGTTGTGGTCATAAATCAAGAACTACCTGTAATTTGCCTTAATTTGAGATTCTCCAGATGTGTTAAGCCAACAGCTCCAAAAATTCCAGGCCAGTGTAGTTAATGTTTGCCTTGGCATTTTGGGTAGTTTTTTTGTTTTTTCCTGGAAGGCCCTAAGTGGAAAAGTTGCTGCTCCAGACAACAATTGCTTTCATGCTTTCTTTAATAAAGAAAAGGAATGAAGCATTGGAAGATCGAAGTAGTAGCAATAGCACTTAGACTTATATACCACTTTACAGTGCTTTATAGCCCTCTTTAAGCAGTTTACAGAGTCAGCATATTGCCCCAACAATTTGGATCTTCATTTTACCCACCTCAGAAGGATGGAAGGCTGAGTCAACCTTGAGCCTGGTGAGATTCGATCTGCCAAATTGCAGGCAGCCGGCAGTCAACAGAAGTAGCCTTCACTCTAACCACTGTACCACTGTGGCTCATTATTTAGTAGCCAGCTAAATAAACCAAGAAATAGTTCTTTCTGTGACTGCACATTTTTGGAACATGATTTTCAATGACATATTCAATTGTGCCAAGGCAGTATGGTCTACTTTGTTTTACCTCCCATTAATGTGTTCTGTTCCAGTGTTTCTTGACATTTAATGCGGAACCGGTTCCCATAAATTAAAATCTCATCTGAAGCCTTCATTTTCTTAAATGAGGATGGAGGGCAGAAGTGGCTGACTTTGCAATTGTATTTCATTTTTTGTTTTATAGGCACTTCATTAGTATGGGAAAAATAAAGCCACATGGAATTAAAACTAAAATAAAAACTAAAATAAAGCATTTAAAGCAAATTGTCTTATTATAACAAAACAAAACAAAAAGGTACAAACTGGGATGGGTCCAAAGCAAATGTAAAGAATAATATCTCACTGTTTGAAATGTTATTACTGCACAAAGGTTAAGTAATGACCGGTGAAAAGGCAATAGCAATATCACTTAGACTTATATACCACTTCACAGTGCTTTATAGCCCTCTCTAAGCGGTTTACAGAGTCAGCATATGGCCCCAACAATTTAGATCCTCATTTTACCAACCTGGGAAGGATGGAAGGCTGAGTCAACTTTGAGCCAATGAGAATTAAACTGTTGAACTGCAGGCAGCCAGCAGTCAGCAGAAGTAGCCTGCAGTACTACATTCTAACCACTGCACCACTACAGCTAGTTAAGGCAGCTATCTCTATATATTTAACAGAAAAGCATAAAATAACTTTAGCCAAGTTTCAAAGTAATAAAAATATTCTGAATTTTGCAAGGCATTGCTATCATTAGTTATAGATTAGAAGTAGTGCTCATAAAGTGTAATGTCATGTGACCATGCTGGTTAGCAATGGGAGTGCTCACAGTCTCAGTTGCAATTGTTAAACAAAAATATAATGACACTACAATCTCTGACTTTCTGCTGGCTTCCCCACTGACTTCATTTGTGGGAAGCCAAGAGGGAATGACTGAAATTGCCATCATGTGGATTGCTGCAGTATCTTAATCATGAGCCAGGTATCAAGTACCTGGGTCATGCCAATATGGCACAGGGTCACTGCAATGGCCAGAGCTCCAAAAACTGGTCATAACTATCACTCATTCAGTGCTATTGCAAGATTGGATGTTCATTGATTGCATGGTCATTAAACAAGGACAACATATATAATACATTAAATGAATTAAGGAATATGCTGACATTCTCCAATATAGCTGCTGCCAGTTTAGAAATCTCTAGATCACGGTTTATGAGTAAATTGGAATGGCAAGCATTTTTATATCTCAATTTTTTTTTTTAATTACATTTATATGCGCCCTTCTCCGAAGACTCAGGCTTACAATTTTGGGATACAACCCAGTGTGCTCAGCAATAGCCTTCATTCCATTGTATATGCCTGCTTATTACTAAGCGGCATTTTTACAAGGTCAGCTAATTGCCCCCAACAATCTTGGGTCCTCAATTTACCTACCCCGAGAGGATGGAAGGCTGAGTCAACCTTGAGCCTGGTGGGATTCGAGCCTACAGCAGTTGTAGGCAGCTGGAACTTAAGTGCAGGCAATTAACAGCCTGAGCCACCAAGGCCCCCTTTTTTGGGGGAAACCCAGTCTACTTACTAATTGTCACAGGAAAAATGATGATCGTCAGATCACTCTTCAAAGTGGCCTTGACACTTGAAGTATATGTACATCAAAGGCTTTATCAATACCGACACAGTGAGAAGTGAAAATCATCTTCTCAAAGATCTTTTTGGTTGGGGTCTGGTGAGTGATAATAGTTCTCACCTTGTTGTTCAGTTGAAGCTAAGTAGAAGCTTCAGAATGAAGTTGACCCTAGAGATTCGTTTTTCCTTTCCTTTTTTTAACAAAAGAAAAAAAGGACTATTGATCATTAAAATTGAATGTGAGATAAAATGTATTTTTTTTAAATGATAATTCAAGATAAAACATAAGCACAGTTCATCCAAATAAAATAAGATTGTTCTTCTACCAATTAATAAAAATGAATCCATGCCACATTCATCTATTAAAATGCTAGTGAGGGGTCACTTCCAGCCAACCAATCTTTCTGTCATTCACAAGGAGCTATAGTTTCAGGAGGTTGTTCTGATGAAATAATTTATGATGATACAGTGGGAATAAACCAGCAATTTTCCAGAGCTGCCAGAGAACCAGGAGTCAACCCTATTGTCAATTGTTGGCTAATGAAGGACCAGCAAATTATCTTAAGACAATCAGTGCTCATCTATTGTCTGGTAAATGGATGCATTTCCCAACTTGTTTGAATTTCATAATGACAAATCTCCTTTTGTTTGCACAGATTTATCTTGTGTGTTAATTGTGCCAATTTGTGGACCAAGAGTCCTTGTTTACAGTCAATCACATCTTGGTCTCTTCCCAACTGATAGATATCAATCGGGAAGTGACCAAGATGTGAGTGACTGTACATACTTCAACAGTTTTAATTTCTGCATAGTCTTCAAGAAAAGAGAAGGAGAAAAAGATATTGAAGGATACCTTGGAATCTGTAGGAAGGCAGGCTCCGTTCATAGGTTTTCATGGGTATGTATAAAACATACATCATGAAATCCATGACTTATATATCTGCACCCAACATCAGAACAAGAGTATATAAACCAGGGTTTATGCTGTGATGTCACCAGGAATGTACACTATATTTTCCCATCATTATGGCAAATATTTGTAAACATCTATGACCTTCTTGTAAGGAAAAAGTCTTCTCAGTTATGGCACTGATCAAATTTTCCTGTTTTCTTTACCCTTCCTCTTTCCTTTGGCAAATGTGTGATTTAGTTGTATGTCTAAATGTCCTAGTTGAATGTCCTAGGTCCTTTTTGATGACAAGATGATCACAGGAAGACTTAGCTTGATCAGAGAACTGGTACTCTAAGCCTTTGAATGACACAAGGGCTAGGGACATCCTAATCCATTCTACTTCTTCAAACAACCTTGTACAGGCCTCCACTGTTGTCAGCATTTAATTGTCATGTTTTTCTTTCCACAATATTGTGTGAAGAGTCATCTACCATGGAAACAGTGAAACGATTTAATATAATTGGATATGGTGGGGGGAAAAACAGCATTGTATAAAGAATGCAATCATAGCAAATGGCAATATAAACTGATCTAGTCCACTCTCTCCTGAATTAATCAGAACTTAGATTTACCAGCAGCATTGCCATCTACAAAATACACGAAATAAAATAATACTGTACAGGAGAAAATGCAGTTGTAGAAGAATACAGAAAAATAGCCCACTAATGTAATTGTTCCTAGAAGAGCTGATCTATAGAAGCCTTTATTTTAAAATAAGTTTGTATCATTTTACATTCCAGGAGTCTTCATAAGGTATAGAAAAATAAGTGAAGAAATGAATAAAAATGGATGAAATTTCAATTACACCATTGGGACTACCAACTTGATATTTTTACCAAACCTTGTGAACACTCCAAATACTGTTTTTAATTTATATCCATTGTTAATGGAATACTGAATATCTAAGACAAATCAGATGCATTTTTAATTATGTAAGTGCTGTGTGTACACAAGGCAATTAAGCAGGTTCAGAACAATATGCTATGTTTATTGATTTCTTTACAGGTTAGATTTATATTTCATATTTTCTCCAGAAGATTGAGGAAGCTGTCTGTCCTCCATATTTATCTCACAAGGCAGGTTAAACTGAGAGAAAACAATTGGCCCAATATTATCCATGACTGAGAGTAGATCTGAACCCACTGAACCTTCAGCCCTAGTTCAAGGCTTTAATCACTATGTTATATTGGCTGATCAAAACCCTAGCTTTGTTAGTTTTAAACAGGAGGCAAGGTTGGTGTGCATATGTGTGTTTTGGGAGGTATTTGAATTGTAAAACTGCACCTCAAGATGCATTCTGTGGCTTAGTGTGCTATATGAACCCAATACATTTGTTTATTTTATGGTCCAATATACTACAGAAGATGAAGAAAATTAAATCTGAAGAATCATGTGGTATAAGTACAGATAGTTCTCGACTTACAACAATTCATTTAGTGATCATTCAATGTTACAACAGCAATGAAGAAAGTGACTTATGACCATTTTTCACACATACAGCACTGCAGCATTTCCATGGTCATGTCATCAAAATTTGGATGCTTGGCAACTAGTTCATATTTATGATGGTTGCAGAGTCCTGGGATCATGTGATCACATTGTCAAAGTCAGTGGGGAAGCCAGATTCACTTAACAACCATGTTACTAACTTAACAACTGCAGTGGTTTTCTTAACAACTGTAGCAAGAAAGGTCATAAAATGGGACGAAATTCACTTAACAAATGTCTCCTTTAGCAACAGAAATGTTGGGCTCAATTGTGATCATCAGTTCAGATTTACCTGTACACACAAATTTTCATTCATAATTAAAAATAGACATTAAAGAACGGTATTGGCTCCATACCAGGAATAAATCCAAATCATCTGGAATGTCAAGAACTTGGGAAAGTTCAGAATGTATGCAGCATCTCTGTGAAATATCTAAAAAAACTGCCTTGAGTTTACTAAGAGCAGATTCTTGATTTTACTGGTCAACCAAATTCATTTTTTAACCCAAATAACCAGATCTCTGAGTAAGATGATGTGCCAAGGTGAGATTTTTTAAAAAAATATATAGTACTTATTTTGTTTATGGGGATACAATCTCCAAAAGATATTGTTTAGAATGATACCTCCAATAACACTATTATAAATCTCTTCCTGCATTTTAGAAGATATTTCAAGTTCGGGAGAAGTTAAGTGCCAATTATCCATCAGTCTTCCGCAATTCTCATTTTAAAACTTGAAAGGAAGGTCATAAAGACATTTTATATCACCTTGCCATGAGCCACTGTCTGGTGTTTTCATTTATTTTCTTGCCATTTAAAAAAAACTCTGGCATATCAAAAAAGAATTTCCTAATCTTTTAGGTTAGAAGGGAGGAAAGAAGCCTATGTCAAATAAAGCTTTTCTAATTCCTCATGCTAAGTAACTTCTTTGAATCATTATAGTTTACAATTGGGCAAATGAAAAAAAGTAACTTGCTATTATCAAGTTTAGTGAGTGTAAAGCATGTTGTACACTCAAGTTATAAGTTGTAAGTTTTGAGAGATAAAGCAACTGTCAACCCTGAAGTGAGCCTGGCTGAGGCCATCTTGGAGGCTTCAGGGTTGCCACAAGGAAGAAGAAGGGACAGGGAGGGGGAAAATAAATAGCTGGGGTTTCGTGGTCAAAACAAAATGTTTTCCTGTGAGAACCAAGGACATTCCAATAGGTGGCTGGGGAGAGTGTCAGAGTTTATTCATGAACTGGAACAGAGCTTAGTACCAAAGTCAGCCAATGGATAGGTATGGCAACAGACCAGCCAATGGGAGCTGAATTGGAAAGTGAAACTAGAAGTAGCCTAGGTGTGGCTCTGGTCTGTGCTCTCAGCTCTAAACTGAAACCTCTCTGTTCCAAGCTCTGAAGCTGCTACTTGTGTTTTGATTGTAACTTTACCACGTTGGGAGAATCTACTATTGGTATTGTAAACTTTATTTCATATGTTATTATGTATATAAAGAAGTTAATGAATCCTGCTGAATCAGTCATCTATGTGTGCTTTCTGGATTTGAATTTCTGCTGCAAATTCTAACAGAGTGGAGGAGTGAACTAACCAAGCAACCAGCCAGCCCCTTGATTGGACAATGTGACTGATAACTTGGGGAAAGGGGGAACTTTTACTTTTAAATTAGGTGAAAACCATGGGAACCTTCAGAGTCAGTTTTCACCAGTTCTGCCAATATGAAGTATCCAATAAACTGTTTCTTGAGGAGTCTACCTGCCTTGGAGTTCTGCTTCCTTTGGGTGCGTTACTTGGAATGCTGACAGCAACATCTGCTGTTGATGCAGAATACAAAATACTCTGCTCTATAATCTGACATTAGTCACTACCTGTATTATCATATTAGTGCATTATCATATCAGTCCAGCTAACACTGGTGCCTAATACAGATGTAGCTCAAACACAGTCCTTCTTTATTTTTCTTCTAATCAGTTTGCCATATGAAGAATTTTTGACACCCCAAATCTTCCAGAATGGACAAATGCAACTATTACCTCTAGGTATTTTTAGCAGTAATTTTTTTCTGCTTCCCAAGAACCACTATTGTCTTTTCTTTAAAATTTGTACCATGTTTCATTTTTGTCATGCACTGGCTCTGGTAATGGGTCATTCTGTTTTGCACCTGAAGACAGAAGTTAGCTTAGACAGCAGAAGACAGGTCATGTGGTACTTATTGGCCCTAACTTAATGGTCATCTTTGTAACATTACTCTCCTGAGGCTACTATCATTGTACCTAATGGTAGACCAGCTCTGAAATAAAATTCTATAAATGGAACAGATTCTCCATAGCACAATAATTTCCTCTATAGAAGGAAGACAGTGAGCTAGCACACTCGTCCCTATGTCCATGACTCACCAAAGTATGTTCCACATTATATAGGTCATGGAATCATGATTTCAATTATAGAAAAGCAGATTCCAGTTGAACCTTTAAATAGCCAGAACACAAAGTGGGACTAATTGTTCAGAGAAGTCATGAATTCTCCCATCATTGCTTGGGTTCAAGCAAAGCCTAGACTGCTATCTCTCAGGGACAGTTGCTTTCAGGCTCTAAACTGATGGAGACAATGATTTAAGCAGCCCCTTCCAATTCTTTGATTTTGAAGGGATCACAACTCCAGTGATGTGTGCAGAGCTGATTTTCCAATGATGGCAAACACAGGATAGTCTTATAGTCCCAAAATCTCATGTGAGCCTCCAAAAGCAATGGTTGCAGTTCCAGGATCACTTCTCAAAGTGGCCATCAAATATATTTTTTCATGTAATTTAATAGTCTTATTTAATCTCTTTAGATTTGGGGACTATAAAAATCTACAGTCCCTCCAGTTGAACTAAAGAACAGGTATTTTCTTTAGTTCAACTGAAATGCAAACATAATGGCATTAAAGATGATTAATGTGATTACTCAAGGGCTTCATAACTTGACTGTTCCATCATGTGAAGAATTATATTTGGTGGCCACTTTGAGAAGTGATCCTTTGGAGGCTCACATGACATTTGGAGGTTCACATGAGATTTTGGGATTATAAAACATGTACCTTTATAAAGGGGATTGGGGTGATAGAATACCTCACAAGAAACAGCCTTCTGCTGCCTCTTACCATCATGTTGTTATACTGTTTTGCTCTCTCATATAACTTCATTAAGGTGAGCTTCCTTTACGTACTGTCTTATTAGCACACCAGATACAACCTGCACAAGGGGGGAGGGGCAAGGAAGGAAGTAGGGATGGTCATTGAAACTTTTTCTTTCATTGTAAGGGCCTCTGATATTCTTAATATCAGCTACAATGAAGAGAATGTCCCCTATATATCAGAAGGTAAAATAACAGCAGGCAACTACCCACAGTACTGTATGCAACATCTTTAAATACACAAAACTCTAGCAGCTACAGTTCTTGTATTTTCAACCTTGGTACCTAGATATGGCATTTATGACAAAGCAACAAAAGAAATTTGTTAAAGCACTTGGCAGCCTTGATACATTAGGCAGCCCACATTTATGTGCACAAAAATTCAGAATGCATTCCATATTTTTGGAACAGTTCTTCCATTTCCATGAAATTAAGTTTGTTCTTCTTGACAACACCTTTAGCAATGCAGGTTACAGGACTAGAAGGAAGTCAGTCTCTGATTTATTCCCTTATACATTAACATCCCTTAATCCAGAAATAACTAGCTGCATTTTAGTGGATTATAATGTTTTCATTTGAACATTCATGGCCCTTGCTCTTTGGGTCTTGGACATGCCGACATCTAAAGTTGACATCTAAATTTGGTCAATATCTGTCGGACAAGATTGCCCGGATTTGGAGCAGATTGTCCTCTGATTTGCAGCGGTCTGAGGAATGGGGTGCAAGCAGTCTGGCTAATGTGATCTGGGTTGAGTTCAATCCTGTTTCCAAGGATGAAGTGGACAGGACTATGTGGCGCCTGAACTCCACCACATGTTTGTTGGACCCGTGTCCTTCCTGGTTGGCGTATGCCTCCAGGGAGGCCACCTGTGGTTGGCTCTGGGCAGTTGTCAACGCTTCACTGAGGGAGGGTGTTTTTCCCTCCGCCTTGAAGGAGGCGGTGGTGAGGCCCCTCTTGAAGAAGCCTGCCCTGGACCCGACCGTGTTAGACAATTTCCATCCAGTCTCCAACCGCTTTTGAAGGTTGTTGAGAGTGTGGTGGCTCGGCAGTTTCCACTCTTCCTGGATGAAGTGGACTACCTGGATCCGTACCAATCAGGATTCCGACCGGGTTTCAGCAGGGAGACGGCATTGGTCGCACTGATGGATGATCTCTGGAGGGCACAGGACAGGGGTTTTTCCTCTGTCCTGGTCCTATTAGACCTCTCAGCGGCTTTCGATACCATCAACCATGGTATCCTTTTGTGACGCCTTGAGGGGTTGGGAGTGGGGGGCACTGTTCTTCGATGGTTCACCTCCTACCTCTCAGGGCGGTCACAATTGGTGCTGGTAGGGGGGCAGAGGTCAACCCCGAGGGCGCTCTCCTGTGGGGTCCCTCAGGGGTCGGTCCTCTCCCCTCTCTTATTTAACATCTACATGAAGCTGCTGGGTGAGATCATCCGTGGTTTTGGGGTGAGATACCATCAGTACGCAGATGACACCCAGCTGTACATCTCCACCCAAAACCAGATCAGTGATGCCCTCTCCCTGATGACCCGTTGTCTGGATGTGGTGCGGATTTGGATGAACGGGAACATGCTTTGACTCAACCCGGCCAAGACTGAGTGGCTGTGCATACCGCATCTTGGCCCAGTCAGGAATATCCACCTTTGGCGATAGGGGAGAGGTGTTGCCCCTGTGGATAGGGCACAGAATCTGGGGTCCTCCTGGATGTACGGCTCCAGTTGGAGGAGCAGGTGGGGGCCATCGCCAGGGGGGCCTTTGCCCAGCTCCGCCTAGTTCGTCAACTTTGCCCATTTCTGGACCGAGATGCCCCATGACAGTCACTCATGCCCTTGTCACCTCCAGACTCAACTACTGCAATGCTCTCTATTTAGGACTGCCCTTGCACACCATCCGGAGATTGCAGCTGGTGTGCGGGGTGGTGATGGAATTCTCCCATATTCCCCCTCCTGCCTGCATTGCATTGGCATTGCACTCGGGTGAGGTTCAAGGTTTTGATTTTAACATACAAAGTCCTACGACATGGGTCCTCAATACTTAAGGAGCGACTCCTACCGATATCAAATGCCAACCGCCCTGCGACTCACAGGCAAGGACTCCTCGGGGTCCTGTTGGCAAGTCAATGTCGGCTGGCGGTCCCCGACGACGAGCCTATTCTGTCAGCCCCTGACCTCTGGAACCAACTACCCTGGGGCTCCGCCTGGCCCCTGACCTTGCACCTTCCGCCATGATCTGAAGACCTGGTTGTTTGACCAATCTGGGCTGTGACCCCTCCTGGGGGAGGGTTCTTAAATTATTTTAAATTTTAACTATTATTGGGCTTGTCATTGGTTTAATCCTTTTTTTAATTATTTATAATTGTTGCTGTTTTAGTTGTAGTGATGGTGCATACAAGTCCAAATAATAAATAATAATAAATAATAAATAAATAAAGTAGACTAGGATTATAAACACTTCACATTGCAAATACTAGTTAAGAGGTAAAACTAAAAGGGTGGTTTGTTGAAAACTACTTTATGCAGGCTTTCCCTGCCGAATACCCTCCAACAACAACATCAACAACAATAATAATACTTGATTTTCATTGTACATATATACACAGTATACACATTTATCTCAAAGGTGCATTTAAAAAGCCAACTTGACTTTCTTGTTGTACTTTGAAGACATTTCACTTTTCATCCAAGAAGCTTCTTCAAGCTCTGACTGGATGGTGGTGGGGAATGGAAGAATTTATAGTCCTTGCAGATATTTGCTGGTCATTTGCATTCTTTTAGAGAGTTGTTGAGGCCACTTGGAGGTTTATATCTGTCTTCAGGTCACCTGAGTAGTGCAGATGGCTGTGGAGCCTTCTTGAAACTACTGAAATGACTGTGTTGTAGAGTGGAGATAGATGATGCCATATCTCTCCCCCTCTGTTACAAGGGGACTGTTTTGACGTAGATGGCCTCTTTGACCCCTCTTTCAAAGGCCATTCCCCACCATCCAATCAGAGCTGAAGAAACTTTTTGGATGAGAAGTGAAACATCTTTAAAGAAAAAGTAGAAAGTCCAGTTGCCTCTTGAAAAGCACCTTTGAGGCAACCATGATGTAGATGACTGAGAATCTCCATAGACATTTGGCCTCCATTGATGTTGTGACTATGACTCCAATGGCAATATGGGAATTTGACTGAGGAAAACTACATTAGAAATTAAACTCAAGAGCTCCTGCTCACAATTCAGACAAACAGACCTAAACCCCAGCAGTTCTGAATTACATAGCAAGTGTACCCCAAACCTTTTTGAGTATATGAAAGGGTATCATAAAGAAGAACATCAAGATCAGTTGTCTTTCATCTCAGTGTCCCAACATGGAGTAAGCAGGTTTGAGGTACAGAAAAACAGATTACAGAAGAATGGTAGAGAAATCACTTCTGAATCAAGTTTTTCTATAGCGGCATAAATTCTCAAGAGTTGGTTATAGGTTTCCTGCACTGGAGATGTTCAGGCCAAGCATGCATAGACAGGCATTTGTCCGAGCCCTTTATTTTGAATTTCTGCCCTGAAGTTCTGGTGGCTGAACTCAATGACCAGTATGACCCCAACCAACTTTCTAATTCTGATTCTCAAAAGGAGAAAATAAAATACCATCATATGTCTATGCTGAATACCATAATACACCTGCATGTATTGTTAGTGCTTGAAAGGAACTTCTGGACAAATAATTGAAGGAGGACTCCATACTGGATTCAAGAGACAGTTTTAGCAGAGTTAAAAAAGGATATATAGGTCTGTTTTGAGAGATTTCAAACGCATTTTAGTGCCTAGTTAAATAAATATATTTGTCTATTATTGAAGGTAACAAAGTCTTGATCTCTTCCCCCACTCCCTGGCATCTGAAAAGCAGACTTGGAGAAGAGAAATGTGGTAGGAACTACTTTATTTCAAACAATAGTCTGCCAAGGCTACCTTTTGTAGACTAAACACCTATGTCAGCCACAAAAAATCAGGACCATCCATAAAGTTGCAGCATAGAAGTTTTATTCAATTCCACACACAAGAATCTGGTCAATGGACAGTCAGTACTAAATTAGTGCTAGATAAAGGTCAATGGAATTCACAGGGAGCTGGACTTGGATCTCTTGTGGCAATGCAAAACTTATGACTTATATAACTCCTCCCTCCAGCTCTGCCTGCTGTTCTCCTACAGCCTGGTTTCATTACAGGCTTTTGCAGGATATCTTCAATTCAGATATACTATGGCAGGGGTGTCAAACTCAAGGCCCAGGGACCAGATCCAGCCCACGAGGTGCTTAGATCTGGTCCATGGCCTGCCCTGGCAACAAAGGATGCCCTGGTGCCTCTGCCAATGAGGGTTGCAGGAGGCCATTGCAGCAGAAAATGGAGCTTGGGAGCCAGTTTTCACTAGCAGAGCACACAGGCCGCCATAGGTGCCCCCAACACAAGTGATCTTGAGCTGGCCACACCACCCTGGCCCCCAAGGTCAAACACAACCCTGATCGGCCCTCAATTAAATTGAGTTTGACACCGCTGTACTATGGCATACCATACTGTTTGGTGATTAGAATCAGGCTTGGATGAAGAGACCTGGGTTCAATAACTAGAGGAACAACAACTCTGTACTGGATGGCTTTGGTTTTATCATGTATGTATTATTTAATTTCCATGTTGTCTTTCCACCAATGTCATGCATTCCAAATGTTGTCTTTAGAGGGGCAATAAAGGGAAAAGAGAGCATATGATGTTCACTGTTTTAGGTTCTTGTGAGAAGGACAAAATTTCAGCTTGGACGGAATACCACATATACCAATATTCCCACGGCAGATGGAAAGGATTTTAGAATGCCTTTAGATGGTTTTGGTTATAACAACCAGTGGTTTTCTGCATTTATTCTCATTTGAAGTAATTTCTGAATTTATTCAGATATATCTAAATGTGTTCAAACTATGGAATTCACCAGAGCTTATATATTATGGTGCATGCTGCAGCCAACCCAAAATGTATTATTTCCTTCCAAAGACAACATATCTCTCTCCTTTATGTCTACACCCATCCATGTGTTTCTAAATCTGGGAATTAACTCATTAGATATACTCATGCTGCTATATTTCTGTCTACATAAAATGCATATTAGGAGCTGCCATAATAGTTGAAACAATGCTCCTCGTGAGACTTCATCTTGTTATTTTAAGACATAAACTAATATTCTATGTGTGCAGAGATCAAAAAGAGATTAGCATTATAAACTCTCCTCATAGAGAGAGAAAAGGGGTGGGGAGGGTGAGTCCTCAGCTTTTGCAAGAGAAAAATAAGGCATTTACATCTAAGCATAAAGTTTAGGCACAAGAAAATTTGTAATAAGGAAATGATGAATAGATCAAAGTTGACACTTTCAGATAATAGTCTATTTTCTCTTGAGTTTTATAAAATGATGTGAATTATTGTATGGAATATTATTTATATAGAATGGTAGGTTTCACTTTGAACCATAATGTTGTTTATATTTAGAGGTGATACAGATCAAAGGCTCTCTCCCCCAGCTTTCAATTTAAACTTTTCAAACTGCAAACTAAACAGATCTGAAGGAGAGGAATGGATATAGGGAGGGAGGGGGAGAGACACAGAGAGAGATTTTAAATGTGTCACTAAAACAGTCCATCACTGGGATTAGCACTGCATTATCTAAAAATTAAAATGATGGGCTGGAGTGTAAGGTATTATTTTATCAAATCTAGTTTGCTTGCTATAGGAATATTCTTTTATTGTGTCTATAGTTGGCAATTAATCTAACTGCTCCTATTCATTGATGAATGCTTTAAAGTAATAGATGCCAGAACAGCAAACAATAAAAGAAAATACCATGAATTATGTTTTATATGTGTTTATGTGGTATCATGTTTTGTGTAATAGATTAATTATTTCTTTAATAGTTTCAATGAAATAGAATTAATCATTGATGAACAGATTGTTTAAAGTAACTTAACCTGGCATAATCCTGGACCTTCCCATTTATTTAAATCTAGGATTTAGTTTCAAGAATATACCTCACAACTTCCATTCAGTTTCTTTCTCAACTGGTATCTTTTAAAACAGTATTTCTCAACTTGACCTTTTCCAGATGTTTGAGGGCTGAGAATTTCTGACTTTGCAGCTAGCATGACTGCTAGTTAACATTCTTCAGATTCTTTTCCCAATTTATCTGGGCAACAGATTATAGAGGATTATTATCAATCAATCAGTAATAGATATTCATCAGTGTTGGATCTTGGGTACAGACAACAAGAGGCTCCAGCTCATAACTCTATTTTATTCTCTACAGGAAAAGGCACGAACTGCAGCAGCTCTTTTATACAGCTGAGCTAGCCGCTCTGGAGCCGTGGAGGCTGTTTCGCTTTTTCCCGCTCTTTTGCAATTCAACAGGAGGTAAGTATGCTAATATCTAACACCCTCCCTACTGGTCATGTCCCAACCAATCCTGTCCCCCACTATTTTATGTAGTCGCAAATAGGTGGGGCTTGGTCAGTCCGACTGGACCTGTGCAGCTCAGTGTGTGGTCAGTCTTCAAACTGTTCAGTTGGATCTATCGTCTCTCCTGCCTTCCTCATTGGAATCTCCTGAACCTTCCGACTAGGGCAGCCATTTTCTTCCCGCTAGAGGCCACCCTTGTTCCTTGGCATTCTTCTGCTCTGCTGCCCGTCAGCTGGACTTCAGGTCTGTGCTTGCATTCCTCGACCGGGCTAATGTTAATTGTTGAGTTGGTCCGTTAGTTGTCAGGGCCGCTCTATTTGTTGTTGTTGCTGCAAGGGGTCTTCCTCTCCTTCTCTGTTGGTGTTTTGGGAAAGGTCTCCCCTTTCCTCTCTGTTTGTTTGTGGTATTCCTATCTCTGTGTCTCTCCTTATTTGTCGTGCCCTAAGCTGGTCTATGTGTCTCCTCCAGCTATGCCCATCAGTAGTTTCTACTCTATAAGATCGGGGCCCTGTAACCCTTGCGGGTATCCATAGGGGGTCCCCTGTAAGGTTTTTAGCATAGACATTGTCACCTTTCTGGAACATCCGGCAGCCGCTGGATGAATTTACAGGGGTATTTGAATTGTAGTGGGGGTGCAACCTATCTAATTGAGGTCTAAGTTTCCTGCCCATCAACAATTCAGCGGCCTCTTATTGGTCATTGCGCTAGGTTTTATGTGCTGTGTGCTTAACAATTTTTTTTTTTTTAATTACATTTATATGCATTCTCGAACTCAGAACACAGTTGAACACAATCAGTGTTGCTCAGCAATAGCCTCATTCCATTGTATATGCCTGCTTATTACTAAGCGCATTTTTACAAGGTCAGCTAATTGCCCCAACAATCTTGGGTCCTCAATTTACTACCCCGAGGAGGTGGAGGCTGAGTCAACCTTGAGCCTGGTGGGATTCGAGCCTACAGTAGTTGTAGACAGCTGGATCTTAAGAGCAGGCATTTACAGCCTGAGCCACCAAAGCTCTATTTGTCTAATTTGTCTAATTTGTCTATTTTAGCTTGTGTGTCCCCTGGCTCTAGTCTGTTTAGTGTCTCTTTCATTGATCGCACCATTTGTTCCATTTGGCCATTCATCGACAAGTGCCCGGTGCTGATAAAGTATGTCTTATTCCATTCTGTGCTAAGAAACTTTCAAACTAAGTGGCTGTAAATTGTGGCCTATTGTCAGATGCTATTCCATCCAGCAACCCGTGAGTGGTGAATAATCTTCTAAGGGTTTTATTACACTGCCTCAGTAGTGGTAGAGTGCATAATGCTGATCTCCAGACATTTTGAGTATGCATCCACCACTACCAAAATGTATGCCCTTTACCAGCCCAGAATCAGCAAAATCAATTGTGACCACGGGCCACACAGCTTTTCCCATTCATGGTTGGAAACGGCTGGGGAGCGGTCTCAATTCTGGCAGGTTTTTCATGCATGTTCAGGTTCATTTCCCTGTCCATCCCTGTCTATCATACATAACTTCATTAGTGACTTCATTTAACTATTCCTATGTGCCCACATGTAACATTTCTAGTATTTGTTCCCTTAGTTCTTCCGAATTACTACCCTATCTCCCACAACATGCAGCCCTTCAATATAGATAGTTCTGTTTGTCTAATCCAGAAAGGTTTAGTCTCTTCGGCTGTTTCACTTTCCAGACATCCCTCCCCACCCAGTTCAAAATTCGCACTAATAGTTTATCTTTTGCACTTCTGCGATGTCTGCGGCCATCACTGGTGCTTGTTCAAGTGTCTCTATCAGCAGGGTAGAGGTGGCAGGGCTGAGTCCGCATCTTGGTCAGGTAGGGGATATTTACTGAGGGCATCGGTGTAGTCGATGTTTTTCCAGGCTTGACATTGGGTCATAGTCATATGCAGCCAGGAATTCAGTCCAATGCGTCATTCTGGGTGACAAGATGTTTGGGGTGGCTTTGTGTCCCACAACGATTCCCAGTAGCCATTTGCATCCACCAGGGTGAATTTCCTGCCATGACATATTCATGGACTCGCTTGATTCCGGTGACTGCTGCTAGGCTTCTTTATCCAATTGACTGTATTTTGTTCTGGTTTAGACAGAGTTTTTGAAATAGAATGCTATGGGCGATTCTTTTGCCATTTGGTAGTCTATGGCTGATGATGATGCTAATTCCAACTGGTGATGTATTCATTGCGTTAGAATTAAGGGTAACATCTCACTGTATTGCATTAGTACTTGGTCTGATGTTATTATATTCTTGATGTCTCAGAAAGGCTCTTCCTTTTGTTGGCCCAGGCTGCCTTTTTGTCTAACAGCCTGTGTAAAAGTTCATTAACTGTCACCTTCTGCTTTAGAAATATATTGTAAAGTTAATCAGTCCTAAGAAGGCTTGTAGGTCTGTTTTTGTTTTGGGGCCTGGGGGCTTCTTTAATTGCTTTAATTT
>SOZL01001628.1:0-18690 GCA_009733165.1 Naja naja | reverse complement strand
TACTCAAGTCTTTTTGAATCTTGTCCTTGAGCCGCCTTCTCCTTTTCATCATCTAGTTGCCTATCCAGGCATTGTGTCATCTGAAGTCTATAATGTCCTTCAATTCCTAATCCAAGTCACTGACAAAATGTTAAACTATATAGGGCCCAGGTCAGAATCTTGGGGCATTCCACTTGATACTTCCCTCCAAAAGGAAGTGGAAGAATTGCAAACAAAACCTACAAGGGGGAGAGAAATCTAAACATATATGCAGGACTCTGTAAAATGCTCAAGAGAAAAAGAGATGTGTGCAGGAAATTGAAGAGGTGAACACATCTAGTGTCCAAAAACTAGGAATTATGTCAGAAAGGCTTAAGCTCAGGAAGATTTGAGATTTGCAGGAGATACTATTTCACATGTTCTACTCCTTTAGACTAAGTTGTAGCTTTCCAATGCTACGTGCCAATTGAATTATCCCACTAAATTTCAGTTATCTTTGCCACAGTACATTAGTTTTGTTACCTTAGCACCAGGGGTGTCAAACTCAAGGCCTGGGCTGGATGTGGCCCACGGGGTGCTTAGATCTGGCCCATGGGACCACCCTGGAAACAGCAAAGGACCCGCCCACAGTGTCTCTGCCAGTGAAAATGGAGCTCGGGAGGGCAGCCCTCCCAAGTTCCATTTTCGCTGGCCGAGGGTTGCAGAAGGCAGTTACAGCTGAAACGGAGCTCAGGAGACCATTTTCACTGGCAGAGTGCTCAGGCCACCAAAGGCACCCCTGATACAAGTGACACTGAGCTGGCCATGCCCCCCCGGCCACACCCATCCCACCTCCCCAAGGTCAAACACAACTCTGATGTGGTCCTCAATGAAATCGAGTTTGACACCCTTGCCTTAGGGTTTCTTTTTCTCCCTTTATTTCTCACACTCTGTGCCTCAATGTAGAAACATCTGAAGTATTGAGTTGCACCACCTACTGGCCTCAATTGTAATTTCCTGTGAAAATCTGAGCCCAACTGTAGCTTACTGCTTCTTCTGTTTCATGTTCAGCTTTCTTGGCCCCTGTCCTTGGCTACGATATGTGGGCAAACTCCCACATAAAATGTCCTAGTTTGTTTCCTGTTCATTTGTTCTGATTATGGCTTTCCAGAAGCTGTCTGTCAGGGTGAAAATAGAAAGAGGGAGGGTGGGGAAGATCTGTGCCCATTACCTCTCCTGCTGAAGTCCCCTCCCAATCTCCTGTTGGCTTTCCCTTGTTACTCTCTTAGTAATTTAAAGATCCATTAGAATTATGAAGGCTGGCTGGTTGATCTGCTCAGTAATGGAATTCAGCATTTCTCTGAATGCTTCTTCTTTAGGATCACCATGACGGATTATTGCCATGCCACTGTTATAGTTAAAACCACAGCTGTGTTATGTTACACTGTTAATGGAAATGATTCATTTCATAACAGTCTATATTAATGTACAGTTTATATGCTCTGGTTTCAGTTACTGCAGTATTCACATTTGATACTAGTTTTTAAAAACAGCTGTGTTGCTAAAAACACATGCAATTTGGCCTTGAGTTACATAAAGCAGTTATATGGTTGGCATTTCCCCCTCCCCTAACATCTTTTTTAAATCTCCTAAACTCTTTTTTTTAAGTCTCAGGAAAGTACCTTTTATTTTCACTGCTTATCCTTTTCTCCTTTTCCTTTTGATGCTCTAAATTTCTCAGAGTTGCTGTTACATTTATATGAGATGGAAAGGTTGGGAGAGGCATGCAAGTCCTTCTCTATTCTCCTTGTAGATCTTGCAGTTGGACAGAAAGAATTTTAATTAAATCCTCAAGTCCCCTTTCCCTCAAATCATCTTCCTATAACTTCTGGGAAATGTTCCTTCTCTTCAGAACCCATGTGGCTAGTAACCTTTTAAAAATGGTAGTTGAAAGACTTGGTCTTGAATCTGAGGCTGCGCACGTCGCTGCTATGTGCCCTAATTTGCTGGTCCGGGCTGGTTCTGAAAAAATGAACCAGCATCAATTCAGGCAAAAGGAGTAGCTTCCCACTGATTCTCCTGAATTCACAGATGTGTTCTTTGATGGGTCGCCGTCCCTGCTTTAGGTTGCTGAGTTCATCTTCTGCATACGGATCATCCTTTCTCCTCACATCTGGTCTCCAGCAGTTGTAGGAAATAATCTGTGTCATGCAGTTGGGGGGCCCTTCTCTTGTGGAGGGTTGTTAGCCATCCTCTTGCTTCTCCCTCCAGCCTCTCAGAAATGGCGTTCACCATGGCTGTAGGGGAGGGGTAGAAGTGTCCCTGACGTTCTAGGTGGATCTCAGCTGAGTCAAGGAACAGAGCTAGCTGGTCTGGGTCCCCATCAAATTTCCCCTGAACCAGGGTAGTTAGTAGAGCTCTGCTCTGCCCTCTTCCTGCCCTCCTTGGCGTGCCCGATCAGACAGGATCGGGCACGTTCAGGGTAGTATGGTCTATTCCATTGCTGTTCCATTTTACCTCCCATTGTTTAGGAATTATTATTAGTAGGGCAATAATATTAAGATAACATTAAACACTTGACTCCAGTCATTTCTTTTCATTCCTCTGTCCATAGCCATCAGAGAAATGGCCTGGGGCTTGACGTTTCCCACCAATCCTTGGCATCTGGAGAACAGACTGAGCAAAACAACTGACCATTCAGTTATAATAGCTCTCATTATGGTAAGCTCTTCTGCTTCCTTCTCTCTCTCTCTCTCCCTCCCCCTCTCTCCCTCTCCCTTTGCTTTTTCTCTATTTCCAGCCAATATACATTAGTATTTATAAAAAAATAAGCAAATTTTGTTTCCTTATTTTGTCCTCTTTTTTCTTTTGCTTTGACTACACCTATAAATATAACTATAGATTTGCATTACAGTAAGTCCTCAACTCACAATCAATTGCTTAGCAACCATTCGAAGTTTCAAAGGATCCCGAGAAAGCTACTTATGACCCAAAAGTCAAAGTTCTACCCCTTCCCCCCCATCATCATCACGTGACCATATTTTGGACACTCAGCAACTGCCTGCATTTAAGCAATTTGCAACTATGTTGTAAATGAACTTTCTGGCAAAAAAAAATGCCCCTTGGTGAACAATGGCTTTGCTTAATGACTGCTGCAAGAAAGATTATAAAATTGGGCAAGGTCATGCAGTGACCCTTTTTACGATCAATCGACTTACCACTTAAATTGTGAGCTCAATTATAAGCCCATAATTCGTAAGTCAAGGACTAAATACACAGTGTCTTTCAGAGTGTGCAGTTCATGTTTGTTCCACCGGTGCTTTGAAAAGATGAAGCAGGCCAATGTTGCTCTTGACTCATTCAAGGCTAAAGATGTGCAGAAACTATTCTTATCATGGCTGTTGGTTGGAAACCAGATGACTCTCCATACATTGGTTCAAAGGGAGGTTGCTAGACTATTTCAAAAGACCTACACAGGTCAACTACATGATATGCCCAAGAACAATGGTTCTCAACCTGTGGTCCATGGACCCTTCACACACACCCCCCCACACAGGAGGTCTGTGAAGAAATGTTATTATTTAAATCTTAAGTAAAGACTTGGGGGGATCCGTGGCCACAGAAGCTATTTAAAGATGGTCCAGAAAAGGTTGACCACTGCCCTCTACAGGCAGGATGGACAAACTGTGGCCTTCCAGTTACTTGTTGCACTGTAATGCCCATCATTTCTAACTATTGGTTGTGCAGTCTAGAATTAATGGTAGCTGGATAATATCACCCTTCCCTGCTGCACAGAATAATGTTACTTCCCTCTTTTTTCTTTCCTGCTTCCCTGCCTTTCCTGTCACATTTGACTCAACAATTCATAATAAGCAAGCCCATATTGAGCCTTAGAACTGATTTCCTTAATGCTAATTTTATGGGGGTGGAAACAGGTTGTGTCTGGAACACTGGTGTTCCTGTATAATGTCCATGGAAATTTGCCAACCTGAAAAAAAAAGTCTGCTCCCCATTAACATTTTTTATCCTGTGGAATGATTCAATTATGTTCAAATTTTGTTTGCAGAAAAAGAAAATAGCGATAGGCAGCTGTTTCATGTCAAGAGGCCACATTCTGATCATAGAGTGGAACTGTCGGCTGCAGCTGTAAAACTACTGGCTTGTGCTGTGCAAATTAGTCTCTAATTTACACCGCTAGAATGGGGGAGAGTGCTCAGCTGCCATCTGTCTGGTGTAAAGAGGGATTAATCTATTCAGAAACTCCTAAATCACAAGTGATTTGAAATCATACCTGAGGATATGATGAAAGTGAATCCCAAGTGATTGTTGAAATATAAGCATGCAGGGAACAAAACCTTACACTTACTTGTCTGTCACCATCACCACTAGCAATACTTAAATGAATAAACTCATTTTCATTCTGTGTCCCTCCCCTACCATGTCACCACCAAAACTCACAAGAACAAAGGTAGTAAGTGGTAATATTGCTTGTCATGTTGCCATTTAGCAAAATGAAGTACAGGTGATCCATGATTTACGACCACAACTGAGCACAAAATTTCTGTTGCTAAGCAAGATAATTGCTAAGTGAGTTTTGCCCCATTTTATGAACTTTCTTGCCACAGTTACAGTAAGAAAATCACTGCAAGTTGCTAAATTAGTAAACATGCTTGTTAAGTGGATCTGGATTCCCAGACTGACTTTGCTTGTCAGAAGGTCGCAAAAGGTGATCAATGACACCTGGGCACTGCAATCATCATAAACACAGGCCAGTTGCGAAGTGTGCAAATTTTGATCATGTCACCATGGGGATATGTCATAAGTGTGCAAAATGGTCATAAGTCACTTTTTCAGTGCCGTTGTAGCTTTGACCAGTCACTAAATGAATAGTTGTAAGTTGAGGGTTATCTGTATGTGTTTGTCTTTGACTTAAGGTGCTCCTCTGAACCACATCTGGCTCAGAAAGCAGGAAAAACATACTTGGAGGGAATCTTCAATGGACAATTTCTATTATTTGTTCAAAATGTTCGCATATACAGCAAAAGCAATAGCACTTAGACTCATATACCACTTCACAGTGCTTTACAGCAGTCTCTGAGCAGTTTACGAGTCAGCATATTGCCCCCAACAATCTGGGTCCTCATTTTACCAACCTCGGAAGGGTGGAAGGCTGAGTCAACCTTGAGCCAGTCAGAATCGAACTGCTGGAGTTGAGCAGTAAGTTAGCCTGTAATACTGCATTCTACTGGCCACCACAACTCAGTATACTGCAATGGATCTCCATTTATTTTACTGAACAAATGTTTTCAATACTATAAATGTGTAAAATTATTTCTGTAATAAAACAGATAATTTAACACTGATCATAATTATTTTTCTACATTATCATGGTCCGTCAAATAGCAAAGTCAATAAAAACCATTTCCAGCATGCACCTAAATTGCAACAAAATGAGCGTAGCTTTTATTTCTGGGGGAAGGAGGATGGCAGAGACTATTAAAATGTTTTGAATCACAGATTTATCTTAATTTAGGGGAAGAATGGGATAATAATATGCGGTTCACATGGACATTCATGGTTTACATTTTCTGTACATCTTTTTTTTTAAAAAATCATGTAAAACAAGAGCTGTCAATCGATTAAGCAATCTAACAACTCAATTCAGTGTATATTTGCACAAAATAAATATGATGATGATTAGGTTTTAAGTAAGAATTCATAATGCTTTAGACTTTTGGGTACCTATTTCTACATCTGGATTTACTAAATAAGGCCATTATGGCTTTTTGGATGCTTAATTTAAAAGTTGTTGGTAGAAGCTGTTACGCTATAATTTTTTAAAAAATTGTGATCCTTCCCCGAGTCTCTAGTAATAATAGATTTAGCAGGTGGGATCTATGAACCGTATCCTCAGTGAAAATTGTATTTAAACAGGCCTATTTAGCATTGCAACTGCCATGTGTTGTTCCACATAGCATAGATATTGCCATAGGTATTTGAACCATTCATCAGCTGACAATTTTTTTTCTTAATAAGATTTTTAACAACCGATGCCAGTTCTGATCTGATGGAAAACATCGTTATAGCATGAGCATGAGTATAGGTAGTTTACAAGAAACAGACTGCATGTCAAACAGTGATTTCTGGGGTGGAATAGGTCTCTCAAATGTTTGCAGCATTCATTTATGATTTGTTAGAGAGGATACATTTGGTAAAAGAAATGAAACTTCTAGAATACTTATGGTTGTGTTGCATGTACTTTGTTTTGTTTACAATGCAAGCCTACCTCCATGGAATTTATTCATTCTAGTTTAATAGCAGTAATACTTTAAACAAAAACCCCATCCCTCTATGCATCCCTGGAAATCGCCTTTGATTCATTGGATTTGTGTGAGTTTATGAGTCACCAGATTCTCGTATCCATGCCAACAGCTGCTGCAGATAGACAAAATTATTGCATGAGTCTTGCTAAATGCCAATTGTGAAAGAATAGTTTCCTTCCAAAACGATTTTATTCCACAAAGTATTTGTTTCAGTTACTTCCTTTTCCCTGTTTGTCACCTACTCTCCTCTTCTACTAGCCTTAAAGTAGAGCTGCATTTGGCTGACCACAAAGCACTCATCCAACAAAATCTTCCAGAAGCTATAATGTAGTTCTAACTCAAAACACACTCAAAAGATATTTATGTTCTGGGGAAGTTGCAGGAGCACCTTGCAGGAGTGCCTCCTACCAGCATCGAGGTCCATCGCCCGGTACACTCTCCAAAGGCAGGCCCTCCTGGGGGTGCCATCGGCCAGGCAATGTCGGTTGGCAGTCCCCCGGGGGAGGGCCTTCTCTGTGGGGGCGCCACCCTTTGGAACCAACTAACCCTGGAGCTACGCCTGGCCCTGACCTGCGCTCCTTCTGCCATGATCTAAAGACCTGGTTGTTTTCACAGGCAGCCTGGATTGAGCGGGGTTGGGGTTTTTAATTTTGGGGATATTTTTTTAAAAAAATTAGAATTATTTGGATTGGATTTTGGAATAATTTTTATACTGTGTATGTTTCTGTGTAATCTGCCCGAGTCCCCAGGAGATGGGGCAGCATATAAATCCAAATAAAAAAAAGTTCCTAAATTAATGCATTAAATTGAAGAAAAACCCACACAAAAACGTAGGCACTCTAGCTAAAGGCATTAAAAGATACTTTTTAGGAGATCTGTCCTCAGTCTTTTGTGCTGAATTTGCAAGCAGATGCAAAAATGGGTTGGAAAGAATTTACAGTCATGGAAATGAGAAATTGAGGAAAAACGGAAGTGACTATTTTATGTCTAAATATGTTGGACTAGATTCCAGGCACTTTTCAAAGTAACTATACCTTCTCTTCTCTTCTTTTTACTTTCCTTCACGTCCCTTCTCTTCTCTTACATTCCTAAACAATTTCTTCAGCTGCTCAACTGTTAGCTTTTGTTTTGTTAGATTTTGTTTGCAATCAAGCATAAATGTTCCAAAACCACTTATCTTTTGCTCTTTTGTCTGTTCTCAGCTGACAAACAAAAACAGTTCTTTCTAAAACTAAAGGCCAAATGCATTCTAAACATTGTCTTTTATGCAAACAAAGCTTCAATTTCTATCTACTTCAGTCTAAAACAGTCTTTTTAAACAACCCTCTCTCCCAATTCCATTCATAACAGGAGAAAGCATTCAGACCAAATATTAATGCCATTTCATAAAAACCTGGCAAAGAAAAGACAGCCTGCTAATTCAAAGTTTGAGACCACTCTAGGTCAGAGAGAAAAGATTGTAGCACCTGTATAAAAACATTCAGAAAATGAATACTGACTGTATATACTAAATGTGGTAGGTGTTAGATTTGCATGAAGAGTCAGATCTGAGTGCTTCAGTGAAGGTTTATTAGTGACTACAGCTCATAACAGACCCAATTTGGCGGAGTGCTTCAGTGAAGAGTTTATTAGTGACTACAGCTCATAACAGACCCAATTTGGCTGGGCTGGCTGCTACTTATAGCCAGCAGCCGCAGAGTTGCCAGCCAATCAGAGTGCAGGGTTTTCCCGACTTTTTAAACCAATCATTTTGACATTTTACAAGAACAGTTCAAACTAAACCAATGACATTCAAACCTGCATACATAACACCCCTCTCCACTAGGTTCACTCCATACTCAAACCCCAACCTATCTAATGTATTCTTTTAAATAGGTGGGGCTCTTACGGTACATTGAGAGTCTCAGAAGTTTTAACGTTCTCACCCAGTGAGAGAGGAAATGTGTCTGTTGACATTTCCTGTGAAAGAAGACCCTGTTTGATTGTTAGAATCTGGTCTCTCCTCCCAACCCATCTCCAGCCCAATGTCAGCACCCAAGTCAGGTAGTGATGTGCAATCTTCCACTTGTAAGGATGGATTTTGGCATTGTGACAGGTTTTGGGATGGTTCCTGTCACAATGGCTCGTTACACATGGGGTTGATTCTTGCTTGCTGATTATCTCCTCTCTCCTCCCCTTCCCCTAGAAAAGGCATTAGGTATGGGAACTAGAGAGGAACAATTGCGATGTTCCTGAGGTAACCTGGATCTAAGCTGATCAATGTGCCTGCTCCAGAGGACTCCATCCTCTGTTTGTACCCTGTAAGAACGAGGGCCTGTGATTTGAGTTATTTCAGCAGGAATCCATGAAGGTTCACCCATAAGGTTCTTAGCATAAACAGAATCACCCACACTGAATGTGAACTTTGCTAGTGGAATCTAGGTGTGTTGGGTGCGTAAGTGGGATGAAGGGTCAAGGGAGGGAAAGTTTCCTACCCATCAACAACTCTGCTGGGGATAAGTTAGATGATAGGAGTGATGTGCTGAACACTAAGAAGTTTTTCAACTTCTCAGTGATGTCCCCAGGACCCAATTGCTGAAGCTTTCCTTGGTAAAACGTATTCATGCTCAGCCCGCCGTTAGCCAAGGGTGCCCAGGGGCAGTCAGGGCATGTCTGATACCCTGTTGTGCTAGATGATTCAAAAAGGTTGGATGTAAATTGAGGGCCATTGTCAGAGACAAGAACATCAGGTAACCCGGGTTACAAAGCTTTAAGCTGCTTGATGACAGCATCAGTTGTGGTGGATGCCATAGGGATTACCTCTAGCCATTTGGAATATGCATCTACTATAATAAGGAAGGTGTGCCCTCTGGTAGGGCCAGCGAAATCAATGTGAATCCTAGACCATGGGCCCCTAGGACATTCCCATTCCTGTGGGGGCGAGAGGTGGGGCAGGCCTGACTACCTGACAGTTGGGACAAGATGCAACCCAGTTTTCAACCATTTTGTCAATACCTGGCCACCATACATAACTCCTGGCCAATCCCTTCATCCTTACAATACCAGGATGACCCTCATGTAACATTTCCAAAACCTCTCTTTGCAGTTTTGCAGGAATAACCACCCTGTTACCCCACAAAATACATCCTCTTAATACAGATAATTCAGTTTGCCTGGACTTAAAAGGTTGGGCAAGGTGAGGTAGATCTTGAAGAGGCCAACCTTTCTTAATCCAGCCTATAATAGGAGCCAATAAAGTGTCTTTGGCAGTCTCTGGCAATTTCAGCAGCATGTACTGGAAGCTTGGCAACAGTTTCTAGGAAAAAGGTGTGTGCCTCAGGTTCAAAGTCCTCCCTTGTGACAAGGGTATGAATAAGCAGCAAGAAATCCAGTCCACCTCAGCATTCTTGGTGACAGGATAATGGGTGTAGGTTTGTCTCCTGCCACAATGCCTAACAAGGTTTGTGATCTGTGACAATGGTAAATGTTCTCCCATATAAATACTCATGAAATTTCTTGATAGCTGCAACAATTGCCAATGCTTCCTTGTCCAATTGGCTGTAATTCCCTCTCTGCTTTGGTCAAGGTGCGAGAGTAAAATGCAATAGGGGCTTCCCTCCCGCTGGGAAGCCTGTGGCTCAAAAAAAAAACCCACACCACGCCAGTCACATCACAAGTCAGTACACAGGTAAATTCTCAGAGAACTGTATGAGTACAACATCAGCGTGATTAGTCTTTTAATACTGTTAAATGCTGATTGTTCTTTCCTGCCCCAGACCCAACAGACTTTTGTCAAGCAATCTGTGAATGGTTCTGCATGGTTGCCTTCTGAGGTAGGAACATGTGATAAAAGTTAATAAGTCAAGAAGGCTTCAAATCTGTTTTGCATTTTGGTCTAGGGGCTTCTTGATTGCTTGAACCTTGGCATCTGTAGGGTGGATGCCATGCTTGTAATCATATAGCCCAAGAACTCAACCTTGTCAGTTCTAAGAGTGCATTTTTCTTCCTTGACTTTTAACCCCACTTTCTTAATCTGGTAAGGACTTTTCTGAGTCTCTCTGTAATTGAGTGTCATTTTCAGCAGAGATTAACACATCATCAAAGTAAGGCACTACCCCTGGCAGTCCTTGGAGCATCCTTTCCATAAGGCTTTGGAAAATGCCTGGTGCCACGCTTACTCCAAACTGTAACCTTTACATTTGAAGGCACCTCTATGAGTCACAATGGTTTGGGCCTCTGCAGAGGCATCATCAACTGTTAGTTGTTGATATGCCTGGGGCCAGATCCATTTGGCAAAGACTGTGCCCCTGCCAAGTGAATGTAATAAATGATGCACCCCCTGAACTGGATATGCGCTCTGTTGAAGTGCATGGTTCAAGTCCCTTATAGTCCCACACTGACCCATCAGTCTTGACTGGTGTGACTATGGGTGTCTCCCATCTGGAGTGGTCAGTGGGCTCTAAAACTCCTTGAGCTATTAGTTTATCTAATTGTGCATCAATTTTTTCCTTTAAGGCAAATGGGACCCTTCTGGGCTTTAAAATTGGGGCACCTTGGGATCTAGCTTGAAAGTGATAGGGGTCCCCATATACTTGCCCAATCCGTTGCTGAAGACCTCTGGAAATTCAGACTTCAGGCCTCCTCCCATTCAGTGTTCCACGTGATTGATGCCAGTCACCTCGATGCCTAGTGGATTGAACCACTCAAGTCCCAGCAAGCTTGGGCGGTCCTTGTCCAATGGTCAGGGGCAAACTTTGGTGTGGCCTTTGAACTTCACGATGAATTCTCTTGTTCCAACTACTGGAATCTTGTTCCCTTGGTAGTCTTTAAGAGTCAGTGCTTGCTTCTGGAAATGCTTCTTCTGAATGTTGGGAATAGCCTGTGAATAGTGTCCCATGACACCATAGATAAATAGGAGCCTGAGTCCACTTCCATTTGGCAAGGCCTTCCTTCAATTAGTACCTTCACATGTACTTTTCTGCTTCTTAAGGGTGAAGAATGACCAATGGTGACTGTTTGATGAGTTTCATTCTTCCCATTTGCTTCTGTATTGTGCCCCATTTTCTCACTGAAGTTGTTAGCTTGAAATCTTGTCAGGAAACTTCTTTCTGCTTGGTGGAGTTCTGGATGATTTGCAGACTCTTGCTAGGTGACCTCTTTTTTCACAACGGAGGCAGATGGTATCAAAAAACTTGCATTCAGTGCGGGGTGCCCCCCCAACCTCTGCAATGCAATAAAGTCTTGCCTCTTTCTTCCAAGGTCTTTCCTTTTCTTCTCCATTCTGAGTCTATAAATTCCTTCCTCCACCTCGCTACAGTCTGAATCAGAATCTTTTTGCTCGCAATGGGTTGTTGTGGATTTTTCCACATCAGGATGGCTTGCGGCCTTGTTAATTTTCTTCATGGCTGCTGCTGAGGACTTGGTAGCTTTCGCTGAAGAAGCTTCTTCTATGGCCTCCTTAAACGTGATCTTAGGTTTCATTAATAATTTGCTCTGCAAAACCTTGTCTTTTAGGCCTAGAACAAATCGATCGCATGGCCTCTTCTAAGTTGATAAATTTCACATGCACCCCAATGTCCCTTAAACTTGCCACGAAGTCATTAACATTTTCACTTTCCCCTTGATCCCAACGGTAGAATTCGTGTCTGTTAATGAGGCACGATACTTGTGGCGTAATGGGCTCTTAATAACTTTTCTAAATCGGGCCAGTCCATTACCTTCACGTCTGCAGCTCGCCAAAGCCTTCGCCATCTTGAAACGGCCGGACCACAGTGGGTGAGAAAGACCGCCTCTTCCGCTTCTCGAAATGTCGAGATCGTTTCCCTCCAAATACATTTGGAAACGATCGCATACGAGTCCCAGTCTTCTGCCGTCGGATCGAATGGGGCTGGGGTGTTCAGCGCAGCCATCTCTCTCGGCTTGTTTTCTGCATCGTCTTCTCTTCAGGAAGGATCCCACCTTCGTGCCAGTGTTAGATTTGCATGAAGAGTCAGACGCGAAGTGCTTCAGTGAAGAGTTTATTAGTGACTACAGCTCATAACAGACCCGATTGGGCTGGTCTGCGGCTGCTACTTATAGCCAGCAGCCGCGTTGCCAGCCAATCAGAGTGCAGGGTTTTCCGCACTTTTTAAACCAATCATTTCTGACATTTTACAAGAACAGTTCAAACTTAACCAATGACATTCAAACCTGCATACATAACAGACACCTAACATCAAAAATGTCATCAAAAAAGCACAACAAAGAATATTCTTTCTGTGCCAACTCAGAAAGCTCAAACTGCCCAAAGAGCTGCTGATTCAGTTCTTATTGAGTCTATCATCTGCACCTCTATAACTGTCTGGTTTGGCTCTGCAACCAAACCAGACAGAAACAGACTTCAATGGATAGTTAGAGCTGCAGAAAAACAATTGCTACCAACCTGCCTTCTATTGAGGACCTGTATACTGCACGAGTCAAAAGAGGGCTGTGAAAATATCTACAGACCCCTCACATCCTGGACATAAATTGTTTCAACTTCTACCCTCAAATGCGGCACTGCACACCAGAACAACTAGACACAAGGACAGTTTTTTCCCAAATGCCATCACTCTGCTAAACACTCCCACAACACTGTCAAATTATTTACTAAGACTATATTACTATTATTCATCTCATCCTTCCTAGTACCTCTCTCTTCCCACTTATGACTATAACCATATTGCTTGTATCTTTACAATTTATATTGCTTTGTTTCCTAGTATGATTTGATTGCTTATTAGTAATCTATGACTATCACTAAGTGTTGCATCTCATGATTCTTGATGAATGTATTTTATTTTTCTTTTATGTATATTGAGAACATATGCACCAAAGACAAATTCCTTGTGTGTCCAATTACACTTGGCCAATAAAGAATTCCATTCTATTCTATTCCATTCTATATGATACAACGCATCAACACAGACCACTGGTCATTCTCAAAACACTGCCTGATTCTTTGTTCAAGAATGTAATCCAAGACTAGATATGCTTTGGCTGCCTGCTGGTGCACAACAACCTGTTCAATCTGTTCCATTCTAATGATACGGAATCACAGAAGGAAATTATGCACAACAGTACAGATAAATTTAAGGAATGATTTTCCTCCTTTAATCCTTAGAGTTCAAAGTCACTATGTGTGTAGGTTTTTTTTAAAAAAGGGGAAAAAAAGCGTTATAACCTGTGTATAATATGCATCAAATAGCTACCAGTATAGACATGTATAGCTAAGAATAATCTACCAGGCTCTGGGAGTTTACTTCTAATGATCAAAATCTGATCAAGGAGAGACCATTACCACCATATGCTGTGTACAACCTAAATGCCGCTGAAGACACAATGCTGGATTTAGGAAAGAAACTAGTTTGATCTCTTAAAATTATCCTTATGCTTTTTTGTGTTTATAAAGGGACAACAAAGAAGATGCAAGGCTTCCTGACAATTTGGAACTACTCTTAGCCTGATTGGCAATTTGCAGGACTGTTTGCCATGTTGATCTCACTTTTCAAAAGTATTTAGAGAACCTTCTTCCTCAATATTTCCCAGCAGGAAAGACTAGAATGGTAGTAAGAAGGCTCCTGTTGCTCTTTTTCTACCTAGAAGAATGGGTGGTTTGAAATAACAATGATCATTTTCTAAATAATTAAAATATGTACGTGATAGTGAAAATAGGTATGCGATAGTGAAAATACTTTGCTAAATATACTTTATCTGGAAGCAGGCAAAAAAGTTTAAAAGCCATCCATTGCTGAAAGAAAGTGGCTGTGAGGGCAAGACTGCAAACCAATGAATGTCTAGTCAGAAGCAAATCCCATTAATCTGAATGGAACAGAAAGCTGAAGAGTAGCAATTTCTTGAAACCTTTTGACTGGATCCATTAATGACTAAATCCATTTCACCAATTATTAACTGAATCAATCTTTCTCTCTACATCTGCTGACAGATACCTGGACCCTCCTAAACACACACATATCTGATGTGACAATTCTAAACTCAGCGGTGAACAAATGGACACAATAGCATTTTGAATCAGGTTTTCCAATCACTTAAAAATGTAGAGAGGATATCAGCGGAGCCTAGATTGGCAATAAAGAAAGTTATTACAGTGAAAACTTGCAAGATAGAGACTCACAGTAGCATTGTATCAGAGTCACCAGTCTAAGAAGGAGCAGCTGCTTTGGATTCAGCTTCACCACACACAAAAAGACTCTTGCCTTCAAGAGAAAATTAAATAAAGCCCCTCCAAGAAATATTTAAGCCAGTATTTCTTGACTAGGGGATGCTGGCTATCAAGAATTACAAATGTGGTCATTTTTTAAAATGACAGATCTTTGCTTCATTACCAAAATTTGAGAGTGGAGAAAGCAGTCTCATTCCTTATTCTGCTTGAAAGTAACGTTCTGCTTCTTTCCTTACTCTGAACTGATTCAAAACTCAGCTATAAATCAAAGGTAGTGAGTATTGAATATAAAAGTTTCATGCAAACCTATATGCATAACCATATTAATATTTATGAAAAAGCGTAATACCACCAGGAAGCTAAAATGTATTACAATTAGCTAGAAGTCACTGAGATATTTAATAACTGAAGTATCAGAATTGTGCATCTTAAAATTTCAAAGAAATCTCATTTAAATGCATAAGAAGAACTCTAATGGATGGGTCCAAAGATGTATTAAATCCAAAACCTTATTGATTCAAATTGCCAACCAAAAGCCTACATGAAACCTATCAAATAGCAAAGATATACTGCAAAACAAAGGGTGTTGAAAATCAACTTGTATATGCCATATTGACCACTAGGGGCAATAGATATTGAGAAAATTACACATTTATTAACCTTTTCCTAATCTATACTTTGCATATCTCTCCCTAACATGCCTCTAATTGGTTTAATTTTATCAATTCAACCCTCCTTCAGGTTTTTTCTTTTTTCTTGTGTGTGTTATGCAGTTCAGATACTTATTTTCTCTCTCTTCATAAGGAGTTTAATACAGGATCTTGGCTGTGGATAGATTTAAATAATATAGGCTTTCCTAACACTATGTACTTTCTTAAACAACATATTTATTTTACTCTTACATACACCAGCAATTTTTTAAATAAAATTTATATTTCTAACTTCAGTGTTTCTCTCTCCATACATTTCTTTCCACTGCATAAATCTATCTGCTATCCAACAAATGGGTTTTCCTTTGAATCTGCTTATCGAAACACCCTACTTTATGAAGCTGTTTGAAAACTTCCACAAATAATTCCTTTATTGTCCCTTCTTCCTCCTCTTCCCATCTCTCATTCTTTTATTTTGCTTCATTTGTTTCAAAGCATATTGGAAGGAATTTGCCTTCTGCTTATTCTTTCTAAACTTAATAATGCATTCAGTAGTTTATTATTTGTGGATTGCTGTTATCCATTATGGCTTTTTTTGTGTGGTTCCCTAATATTTTTGTATATTCAGGGCAGAAGCATCCTATCCCAGAATGCATTTATTGCTTTAATTCAAAGAATCTCCAGATGCTGCAAGGAGGCAGTGGCTTGATTATTTTATTATTATTAAAATTGAATATTATCTGGATTTAATTTATACTCTATACATATTGTTTTCATACAGTTGTTTCATGGATAATTTGTCATACTTCCCCATCCTCCACCTTTTCTAGCATTTAAAAGAAAACATTTTGTTTTTTAAACATTCAAAAACATTGAAATGTCATTAGAAAGCTGGATGGAGTGCTTAACTCTGCTCCACGTTACCATCACAGATACAATTAAACTACTAGTCTCAGAAGCCAAAGTCAACATGGCTATTAGTGGAGAATGCCTGAAGATGTAGTTCAGCAGAGAGAATCACAGATGACCCAACTTTAGTGTAAAAAATATCTCAGATACACACATGCCATTGGTCTGAATGAGAGTCAGCTGGGTCTAATGGTTAAGGCACTAGGCTAAAAACAGAAACAGAGAGACCATGAGTTCTAATCCTGCTGTATTCATGAAAGCCAGCTGGGTGATCCTGGTTATACTCTGTCAGCCCAACTCACCTCACTGGGTTCTTGTGGGTAAAATAGGAGGGAAAATATTAGCTATGTTTACCACCTTGTGTTATTCAACAGTAAAGGCAAGATATAAATAAAATAAATAACATTGTCCATCATTCAGTTAAGGAACAAGTAGATAATTTACACTCATACAAATACTGAACTGCAACCTCCATCTTTATTTTTGATCATTTTCTTCTACTATTGCTGGCTACAGTAATACAAAACACAACCAGGCATTGGCCTTAGTGTTAGGGCCTCAAGATCTTTCATTCAGACAAAAAACCAGGTTAAAGGGACCTTCTTTTATCTTTCCTACACAGGTAATATGCAGATTCAGAATCATACACAGATTATGAGAGTTGAAGCAGGCAGGGAGGTTAAACCATTCCTCCCTTGTTGCTGTCTAGAAAAGACTAGGGCAGAGGTCTCCAAACTTGGCAACTTTAAGACTGGTGGAGAATTCTGGGAGTTGAAATCCACAAGTCTTAAAGTTGCCAAGTTGGGGACCCCTGGACTAAGGGCTTTGAAGAGACTTGCCTTTGCCTTTGCCATCCCAGCTTGCAGTGCACACATCAGAAGCCTTTGCATTTTTTCAAAGATGCATATTAAGATGCCATGTCACGTAGTTTTAGAAGCTCTTTGAATCCCAAGATCCTGTATATCTGTCAAGGGCCAGAGGAATCAGAAGATCAAATGAGTATAAAGATTTATTGCAAGCTTAAACTCTCTACAAGAATCTGAACTAGTAATGATCCAAGCAAATTGGTGGTAGAAAAGAGTCACAGGAATTTGGGGGTGGGGGGCTGGGCTTAGATCTCTTGTCAGCATGAAGGAACTCACGACTGATGGTGTGTTTGACCCCCTTCCTCAAATTCAGCCTAGTCATTACCTACAATATCAGGATTCCTCAAGATCCCTGTAAATCGGGATTTCTCAACCTTGGTCACTTGAAGACACATCTTCAATTGACCAAGGTTGGGAAACCCTGCTTTATATTATTAAAGGTTGCTCCAGGAGGGCTACCTAGGATAAACTTATACAGATAAACAATGAAGCCACAAAAACTGCCTGTTCCTAAAACAAAATATGAATTCAACAGCTTTTTAATTCTGGAACACTAATAATATAGTATTGGAACTGGCTGTGTGCATCAGAGTGCAAATAGTCAGGGATGTAGGGAAAATGCTCCCCCTTAGCATATTTAGGAATTCTGAAGGACAAACTGTAAGAACAGAGTTAAAGTGACCTAACTACTATCACAAAACGATTGGACATTGTTCTGTTATTCACATCTCAGCATTTCTTTTTTAATTTAAGGGAAGCTTTTTTTTCCCCTACCACCAAGATTCAAAGAAATCGTCTCCATTTTCCTCCACTGTGGGCTTCTGGATAGTGTTAAAAACCAGCAATTTCCCCCAGTACCTTCTGTTCTCTCCTCCCTGCCACGTTTCCTTCTTATACTTCCCCAGCCTTTCTGTTTGCTTCTCTGTTCTCAGTTTCTTCTGCCAAATTGTGGGAAGCACACCAAATTTGCACCAGCCCATTCTCCGACTCCTAATCTAAACAAATGGAAACAATTTGTCCACTCCGGAGCCTGGTGTACTGCGTTATCCAGCTTTTCCTCCAATAACTTGAAAGGGCTACAGTAAACTTGCTGACCTTGCAATTCTTCCCTCAGTGCAAAGCAAAACCGGTTTTCTTTGATCCTTCCTTCTCCAATATTTAACCAGGAGTGGGGCCTTCTCCTTTCTTAGAAACCCCTCTCCCCAGTTTCTAGTTAAATTCTGATTGTCAGCCAATCCATTTTTTCTCACTTTAATTGCCAGAACAAGGAGAACAAAGCCAAAATAAATAAAGTCGACCCACTGTTCCCTGCAGCTGGCAAGAGACATTGTACATCTAGAGCAGAGGTCTCCAAACTTGCAATGTTAAGACTCGTGGACTTCAACTCCCAGAATTCTCCAGCAATTCTCCAGCATAGCTGGCTGGAGCTGAAATCCACAAGTCTTAACATTATGCCATGAGGACCCCTGATCTGAGGCAACCTAGCAGAATGTGCTGCTTTCAAGTCAGGGGGCAGAACTGCCAAACCAGCCAAGTTATATTTTGTTATCTGAATCTGATATAAAACAAAGTGTCCCATCCCATACAGCAAATATATTGATTGACTAACACTGTCTTTGAAAAGTTGCTATGTGTGCCCAATTCCTATATGATTTCTATACTTATCTTCTACTCACTTGATTCTATGGGGCCATATTCTAGGGTTCCTCTGAAACCACTATATGTCCTTGGTCTTTCAACCACCAACAGAAAGCATGGAGTTAGGTTGGAGGAGGAATACCCAAGTAGGTGTACATTGGAAGCTT
>SOZL01001627.1:0-14945 GCA_009733165.1 Naja naja | reverse complement strand
TTTCTTCTTTTTTTTTTTTTTAATAAGAGGTTTATTTTCCAAAACACAAACATAACAAACAAACATACAACACATAGATCCATATCAATTTCAAAGTATGTGGGTCGTCAAAATCACAGTGCCTTCCCTCATTATTCATACTCAATATTACAAAAGGAAAAGCTATAATCATTATTATTAATCCTATCATATTATAATCTCTATATTGTTTTCAAACAGTTCTATCCATCTTTATATTCCCAAAAAATATATTACCAAACTTTTTGTCTAACCATTGATAGAACACATTCCATATCTTATAAAACTGCTTTTCTTTCTTGGTCCCTGATTTCAAATGTTAATCTACTCATTTCGGCACAATCCAAGATCTTCTTAATCACTTCCTCCTGGTAGGTGTCTTATCATTTCTCTCAGTTTTTAGCAAATACAATTCTAGCGGCTGTCAGTACATTAACAATCAAATATTTCAGTTCTTTGTTAAGTGTCTCTGGTACAATTCCAACAGGAATATCTCAGGTTTCAAGTCTATATGTTGTTGTGTCATTTTTCCATCCACATGTGGATTTTTGTCCAGTATCTTTTTAGCTTCAACGCAAGGTCCACCACATGTGGTAGTAGGACCAGGTATCTTATGACATTTCCAACACTTATCCGATTTATCCTTGAACATTCTTGCAATCCTTCGAGTGGGATAGGTGCCACTCTGAAAAACATCTTATACAAATTTTCTTTATTGCAGTTGACATTGTCATTTTATAATTCTGATCCCACAGTGTTTGCCATCTCTGAGATCTATCCCATAACCGAATTTTTCCCCAAGCAATCATTGTTTCCTTAACCTGCTCCTCTTCCATTCTAACTTCTAATAGATAACCTAAAGTTTTAAATCATTTTTTCTGTTCGTAGTTTATCAAGATTTTATCTAATTCAGTTGGTTTTTATAAATCCTTCAGTCCTAACATCCTCATACATATCTAGATTGTATTTGCAAATATGAAAACCAATTCATTTTATACCTTGTTCTTGTAGTGTTTGCATCTTTGAGTTCACCCCCTTTTCATTTAAAATCCTCCATATCTAACTGTTTGTTCCTTCTTGTGTATTATTGGATATGAAAAGCTTCAATAGTAGATACCATAATGGAATTTGTATATAATGTTGTTTTCTAGTTTTTCTTCCAATTTAAAATAAAGCTTCTCAACATAGTGTCTTCTAAAATATCCTTGTTTTTTTTTGTTCCTTTCTACCATAAAAAGAAGCATGCCATCCTAATAATAAATCATGACCCTCTAAAGTTAATAATTTATTATTTCTCAATGTTATCCTTTCTTTCACCCACATCAGACTTGCCAGCTTGATAATACAATTTCCAGTTTGTGGTAGTGCAATCCCCCTCTGACCTTGCATCTTGTAATAGCTTATTTGATTCTTGGCTTTTTGCCCTGCCTATAAATTTTGATGTGATTTTATTTAGATCTTCAAAGTACCCGTTCCCAAGTCTAATTGGGATTGTCTGAAGTAGATATAAGATTCTAGGTAGAATATTCATCTTAATTGTCGATATTCTGCCAATGAGAGATAGTTGCATATTCCCATCTTTCAAGATCTGTCGCTATCTGCTGTTTAAGTTTTATATAATTATCTTCTTTCAAAGTACTGTATCTTGGCATTATATATATTCCCAAATATTTAACTTTATTTAGATCTGAATCTCTAATAAATCTTCTAAATCTTTCTTGCATTTTGCTAACATATTCTTTGTTAGGATCTTTGTTTTGTCTTTATTAATTTTTAAACCTGCCACCATTCCATATTCTTCTATTTGTTCTATCAACTTAGGTGCTGATTTAAATGGATCCTCTAGTATGAATACCAAATCATCTGCAAGCGCCTGTAGTTTATATTCTTCTTTAATTTTCATTCCTTTTATTTCTTCATCTTCTCTGATAGCTCTATTCAGTACTTCTAGTGTTAAAACAAACAGCAGGGGCGACAGAGGCAACCTTGTCTGGTTCCTTTTCTTATCCCTATAGATTCTGTCAACTCTCCATTTACCAATATCTTTGCTGTTTGATTATTATATATTGTCTCAATAGCTTGTATAAAGTTTTTCCAAAGCCCATTTGCATCATTTGCAATATCATAAACCGCCAGTTCACATTGTCAAATGCTTTTGAGCATCTAAAAACATCAGTGCCATCTGTTTTTCAGGATGTGTTTCATAATACTCCAGAGTATCTAAAATTATTCTCACATTTTGCTTGATTTGTCGTTTTGGCAAAAATCCATTTTGATCCGTGTGGATAAATTCATTTAAATATCTTTTCATTCTTTCTGCCAAGATTGAAGCAAAATTTTATAATCTGAATTCAACAATGAGATAGGTCTATAATTTTTAACTTGTTGTAGATCCATTTCTTCTTTAGGTATAAGGGTAATATAAGCTTCCAACCATGTCTCAGGTATTCTCTTTTTTAGTAAGACTTCATTCATCACTTCTAGAAGGGGAGCGCTTAACACTTCCTGGAAGGTCTTGTAAAATTCCTGGTAAACCATCTGGGCCTGGTGCTTTTCCTGTATTTTGTTTCTTCAAGGCTTCTGTTAATTCCATCATGGTTATGTTCCCTTCTAACATTGTCTCAATGTCTTCAGGTATCTGTGGTAGTCTTGTCTTTTGTAGATACTGTTCAATTTTTCTTCTAGAATATCTTCTTGAGAGTACAGTTTTTCATAATAGTCTCGAATAATTTTTTTCTTTTCATCGTTCCCATGCTGTATATTCCCTTTTCCATCTATTAATTGGCTAATTTTCTTTATTTCTCTTTCCTTTCTAATTTTATACGCTAACCACCTTCTTGGCTTATTACCATTTTCAAAGTAATTTTGTTTAGCGCCTTTAATCTTTTGAGTAATTTCTTCCTTGTCCATTAAAGCCATTTTATGTTTAATCACATCCATTTTCCTTTTAATATCTTTCCCTTGCGTTTGTTGTAATTCTTTTTCCAATTTCATGAAATCATCTTCCAATATTTTGAGTGTCTTCTTCCGTTTAATGTTTCTTTTCCTTATATAGTCAATTATCAAACCTCTTGTATAAGCCTTCATAGCATCCCAGCGAGTTTGTAGTGATGTATCTTCTTTTCTATTTTCCTTGAAAAAAAAAGTTCTGTCTCAATTCTCTTTTAAATTCTTCTTCTTTCAAAATCATATTATTTAATGTCCATCTAGATCTTCTCCTCTGTCCTTTCCAGGCAACTGTCAATGGATTGTGATCGCCCAGTCCCACTTTCAATTTGAATTTTCTGTATATCGAAGCATATCTGCAGATGCCCATACCATATCTATTCTTGACCATGATTCATGTCTATTTGAATAAAAAGTAAATTCTTTATTTCCAATATTTCTCTCTCTCCATATGTCTTTAATATTCATTTCTTCTATCATTTGAAAGAAGGACTTGGGTAGCTTTTTTCTAATTTTCTTTTGGTTCTTTCAGATTTGTAATCAAGCTGGTCATTAATTATCCCATTAAAATCTCCCATCAGAAAAATATTTGCATAGTCTAATTCAATCACTTTTTGGTATAATTTCTTATAGAATTCTTCTTGATTCTCACTTGGTGCATATATTGCTATCAAGAGCATTTTAGTGTTGTTATCTATTATCTCCACCATTAAAATCCTCCCATCTTCATCTGTATAAATCAATTCTGCAGTAATTGTATCTTTAATATATAAAGCCACTCCTTTTTTACATTGCCAATGATGTAAATAGCTTTCTAACTTTCTTTGCCTTAATACATATTCATTTTGCTTTTTAATATGGACCTCTTGCAAACAAATTATATCAAATTTTAATTTCTCTAATTTATGAAATATTTTCCTTCTTTTGGCAATTGAATTGAGTCCATTTATATTCATTGAAATCAATTTTTTCCCTTCCATTTTAAGTCTTATATATAGGTTGTTTTGCTCTAGTCGTTCTAACTTCTTTTTGTTCTCTAGATAGACCGCCTACTGCTCCAAGTTGTTCTTCACTTATCATTGCATCTTCCTTTGGGAGTTCCACAATCAATTCTTCATGTCCTCCGTTTCCCTCTTTTCCTCTAAGCCCTCATAGAATAATTCTGCCTTCTCCACTGTGTCGATTCTATGTCTTTGTTCCCACCAGACAAACAAGAGGCCTTCTGGTATTAGCCATCTATAATTTATTCCTCTCTTTAATAATTCTCTGGATAAAAACGCATATTCTCCTCTCCTCTCTCTTATTCTTCTTGGTATCTGTTTCAGTATCGTGACATCTTTATTGTTGTGCTTCAGCGTCTTATCTCTGACTGTTTGCAATATTTGTGATTTAATACTCTTCTTAGTAAATCTAATATGAATTTCTCTTGGAAGTTTATTCCTTGTTGCATATCTTGTAAAGACACGAAATGTTTCATCTATTCCATCCCTCATCTTCTCTTCCATTATTTCTAACAGTTCTGCCAAAATCTGTGTCATTTTCTCCAGTAAATTTTCACCCTTCTCTTCCTCGACATTTTGGAATCTCAAATAGAATTCCGATCTATCAACTTCACTTCGCAGAGATTCATTATGGTCGCTCTCAACTTCCCTTAATCTGGTGTTAAAACTCTTCATTTCCTTGTCTCTTTGTTCTTGCTGCTCTTCAATTTTCTTCATCCTCTCACCGTATTTCTCCATTGTTTGCTGTAAAGCCTTTATATTTTCATCTGTCTTGTCTAACTTTTTATCTGTCTTGTCTAGCTTCAGTTCAATTATCTCTGTTCTTTTTCCAATCTCACCTACTGCTTGTAAGATCTTCTGTATTGCCTCTTCTGTTGTGGGAACCATTACTTGTGGAATTGAAGATCTTCTACTCATTGTTGCAGAGATTGTCAGAACCAATTCCAAAAAGAAGGAAGGAAAAAGAAATGAAGGCCAATAACAAAAAGTAAAGACAAAAATTAGTCTTATAAAAGGGAGAGAACAATCCTTTTAACAAGAAAAAAGGAAAAATAGTAGAAGGAAAAAGGGGTTCAATTACATATCAATAATATATCAATAGTTTGAAAAAAGGTAAAATTTAAAAACTTGAATTTAAAAGGAAAAAGGGAAAGAGATAAGAAAAAGGGTCCAATAATTAACTGTCTTGTTTCCAATGTGCAAAGTAAAAACCAACTCTCAAAAGAAAAAAGGCTAAAATTGAAAAATAGGAAGGTATCAATAAAAAAGAATATAAAATAGTAAAGTAGTAAAATTCCCTTAGGAATAACAAAATATATTTTAGGGGCTCAATTATGAAGAATTAAATTCCAAACAATAAAAGCCTTGGCAGGAAGCAATATCACTCTTTATTCCATTGCCACTATGCAAAGTCAGAGCTTAACTAGTGAAAGCGGAAAGATAGCAGCTCCTCTGTTTTGCCTCTCGAAGAAATCCAATTCTTTTATTTTAAAAAACTCTCCAAGGTCACTTTATTCTTCAGTTCCAAACTGAAGGCTCAAAGATATTCCAAAAGCACCTATCCAGCACTTTCTAATCAACAGAGCCTTGGATACAGTCCTTGCAAGTGTGTATGTTTATATAAGATAACGGGTCTCTAGTAGCAATATTGTATCTCACAAACAACTTTCACTTCCTTGCCAGATGGCTTCCAAAATATATCACTTCCTGTCTTATTCAAAACAAGAAAGACAGAAAAAAATCTCGGTGGCCATTTCTTATATGCAAAAATAAAAAATAACCAGATCAAAATAACCAAATTACATTAGAGCCCCTAGTGCCAAAAAGGAAAAAAGAGACAAAATTCAAAAAATATAAAAGGTATTCAAGGACTCCCAAGAGGAAAAAGTAAAAGGAAAGTCTTTAAAGCCATAAAAAGAAAGAAGAAACAAAACTCTTTACTTTCAAACACAATCTCTTCCGCCGCCTATTCCATATCACTCTCAATTTCACACCATTAGAGTTGCTAGGGTGTTCCCAAAGGTTAAAAACAAGATGATCTCACCGACCGACAAACTTCTTCCAATCTCATTCCTCGGAGCTGTCACAGCTTCTTCAGCCCGATGGCTGCCTCAGCATCTCGGGTAAAGGGGCTGTCCTGGATCAACCAGGGACTTTGCGACGTCCCTGGGATCAGCAGGAGGCCCCAACTTTCACCAACCCTCGAGTCAGTTTAGATCCTGGGGACCGTCCCGAAGCGGCAGTATCAGAGGTGATCTCAGGAGTCAAGATCACCTCCGTCTCGCGGCGACTCCAGCTCTGCCCATCTTCCACTTTTCAATGAGATGCCTGTTATAGATTTATATGAAAAACTGACAGTCACTTCCTTAGATTATTAGATTGATGTATGTAATAGGAAAATACAGCTATAATCTATTTCTGAATACGAAATAATGAGCAGCATCAAAAGCTTTGTCAGTAAAAAGAATCTTCAAAAATGTAAAACATAACAGAAAATATTATCTCTTTACCAAGAAGACATTCTTCTTTGGCAATGAGCAAAACAAAAACAATTCATTTAGAATAAGAGGCATATCAATCTACAACAGCAACAGCAACAGCAAAATTAAGCAAATTCCTCAGAGGCTGTTGCTATGGAAAGAATTTCCCAGTAGAAACATGCTAGGAGAATAAAATATATATTGTTTCTGTCCACAGGCCTGATTAGTTGCCACATAAATGTATGTTTATGCACTCTTGCTAATCACATCGCAAGCACTTGTGAAGTAAATAAAATCTCATTCTGCTCCAGCTACCAGAACAAAGCATGGTACTAATCAAGCGAGATATTGGTTTAATTGGAGAGCAGGAATTGTCAGAGACATCATGCATTAAGATTTGTGACTACTTTATTTTTAAAAGCCTGGGATGCAAATGGCTAATAAATTTCATTTAGGAATAACTTCCTTTTTTATTTTATGCTTAAATTAAGACAAGGTACACTCGCAGCTTTGCTAGCAATTCTTTGTTGTGTCTTGTATAATGTTGCACTCAAGCACTTTATCTGACTCTTGCCAGAGAAGCGAAAGCATTTGTGTCTGTTTGTGCCTTATTTAGATGGACATGGAACATGGCAGATATACCAACTTTATTCCTCAACAATATAGCAGAGTCTTGACCAAAATCAGAAATTTTATGTGAACATGTGGAAGAAATATCAGTGTCATTTGAGGGAGAAATTTCAAAATGTTCATTAAGTTTAGGTAAATAATGACTCAGGTTGAGCTTGACAACTGGTGACTACACACATCCATGTAATTTTCTTGGTTAAGAAAATGACCATTGTTGGGGATGGTTTTCTTTTTGTTTTTTATTTCCCAATTGAGTTTACAAGTTTACTATTCTCTGAAGGTCCCTCCCACCAATATTAACTAGATCCACCATTGCTTAATCCATACACTTTTAAAAAAAAGATATTATTTCAATGCATTCACTGAAATCATAGTCCTTATTGGCAGATTTTATGAATGATAGAAGTTAAACTGATTTTGACCCACGTAATTAAAGTGAAATGAACCACTTACTTGAAATGATTTCTGTTATGTTTGCATGAAGAGTCAAACACGAAGAGCTTCAATAAAGAGTTTATTAAGTGACTACAGCTCGAATGGACCCCTTGGCTACGGCTGCTTCTTATAGCCAGCAGCCGTAGTTGCCAGCCAATGGGAGTGCAGGGTTTCTTCCCGCACTATTTAAACCAATACCATTTAACATTTTACAAGAACAGTTCAAATAAACCAATAACATTCAAACCTACATACATAATTTCTTTCTTATGTAAATGCCTGGGGGTATCCATAAATGAAGTTAAACTTTAATACCAAAACAGTATCTTCTTATTAATGATCTTTTGAAGCTGTTTAAATCACTGTCTTCAAAGAGCAGGATGAATCATTTGTTTAAGAAAGTAATGATCCAAGTAACAGTGTGTTATACAATAGAAAAAATAGGCATTTGCCTAGCATCCCATCAAAAGAGGAGCCCCTCCCAAATCACAATTTTTGGAAAATTGGTTCCTCTGTTCCAGCATCTTTGCCTGGCCAAATGGATGCTTCTTGCTGGTGTCTTTTGGCTTTGCAGAATCCACAGGGATTTCTGAAAGCAACTTCTGGGGCCTTGGATTTGCACAACATCCATATAAATGTGCCAACTCTGTCCTCCAGTGTTCCACAGTCACAGTGAATTTTTTAATAGAGTGATGACCAATGGAAAATTCACTTGCATGTGAGGTCAAACAGTACCATGTTGTACAAACTGAAAGGGGAGTATAAATGCAAAGCCATTCTGATGTATTTATATGCTAAATATTAAATATCTATGCCCATAAAGTGATAGAATTATTTCTTCATGATTCCCTATGAAAACATGTGCACCAGTTGTGGCCTATCCTGGACTAGGATCCCCTGTGCCCGGTCATTCAGTCCCTAGTCATCTCATGACTGAACTACTGTAATGCACTCTACATGCAACTACCCTTGAAGAGCATTCAGAAGCTACAGCTGGTGCCGAGTGTGACAGCGTGGGTAGTTTTGGGGGCACCAAGAATGGCCCCTGTAACACCACTGCTCCACAAGCTGCATTGGTTACCAGACTGCTTCTGGGTACAATTCAAGGTGTTGGTGATCACCTTTAAAGCCCTTGGGTCCAGGGAGTGGAGTGTCTCCCCCCACTGGAATTGGCCCATACCACTCATGCCGGCAGAGGAGGCATGCTGTGGGTTTCGCCAACCTGATTATTCCGGCTGGCAGGGTCCAGGAGGAGGTTCTTCTCTGCTGTTGCTCCTGCCTTCTGGACCATCTTATTAATAATTATATTTATTCATAATTGCATCAATTCAGTATTCATTATTAGGAACTGTGAGAGACATCTAGGTGTCCTAGTGGACCACCACTTAAATATGAGCCAGCAAGCCACCAAAAGAGCCAATGCAGTCCTAAGATGCATCAACAGATCTTGACAGCATCAAGATCACGAGAAGTAATAACACTTTATACTACATTGGTAAAACCACACATGGTCCAGCTCTGGCCACCACAATGCAAAAAAGATACTCTGGAAAGCTGCAGAGAAGAACAATGAAGATGAGAAGAGGTCTGGATATTAAATCATATGATGAACAGTTGAGGCAGCTAGATATGTCTAGCCTATCAAAGAGAAGGATTAGGCACCCCTAATGATAGCTATTTTCCAGTACTTCCAGCTGTCAGAGGGAAGAGAGGATTGACTTATTCTCCAAACCATCAGAAGTCAAGACAAGAAGTAATAGATGGAAATTTATTAAAGAGAGATCCAACCTAGAAGTAAGGAATTTTCTGACAGTGAAAACAATTAATCAGTAGCATAGTTTGCCTCCCAAAGTTGTTGGTCCTCCATCATTGGAGTTTTTCAAAAATAGACTCGATAACCATTTGACTGGGATGATATAAGGCTCCTGCTCTTAGCAGGAAGTTGTATTAGAACTTCCTGATCATTATTGATAAACAAGGATTTACAACAAGCATAATATGAATATGTGCATGCATTTAACCAGGTGTTATTATTAGCTAAAATTATTAAGCAATAGCAACCTAGCTCAAAGCTTTAATTATTTTTTAACCACTACTCTTTTACTACATCTAGCCATTTGGAATTAGGCCATATTGGTTATTGTTTGATGGCTTATGTGCCAAACAGATCCAAACAACATGCTTCCCAGTTCCTTTCTTGTAGTCTTTGGTATCCCGTCGTTCCTTTGAAGCATCACTTCTGGACATTTCATGGTGGAAACATGAAATAGCATATGCTATAAAACAGGGATATCACCAGTTAAAAAGAAGAGAAACTTCAAATATCACAGCCCCTTCCATATGTGAGATGTGATTCCATACATTTTGCAGGCCCAAGCCCTCCCCAAAAGCAAAATGTAGCCCTTGACCACTAAAATGTTGCCGATCATGCTTTAATGGTCAATCAATTAAGACCTTGTAATTAGTATTGTGAAGGACTGACAAGTAAACTGATTCATAAAGAATGCAGAATGCAGAACACACAGTTACCACACCTCACATCTCCCTCTAAAGAAGGTGGAGAGACATTTCTGTAATCGAATGTGAGAATGACCTTGGAAGATGGGGAGAAGAGCCTTGGGGACAATCAGGGGAGAGGAGTCTGTTATGTATGCAGGTTTGAATGTCATTGGTTTAGTTTGAACTGTTCTTGTAAAATGTCAGAAATGATTGGTTTAAAAAGTGGAAAATCCTGCACTCTGATTGGCTGGCAACGCGGCTGCTGGCTATAAGTAGCAGCCGCAGCCCAGCCAAATCAGGTCTGTTATGAGCTGTAATCACTAATAAACTCTTCACTGAAGCACTCCGTGTCTGACTCTTCATGGAAACTTAACACTGGCGGCGAAGGTGGGATCCTTCCTGAAGAGAAGATGATGAAAACAAGCTGAGAGAGATGGCTGTGCTGAACACCCCCAGCCCCATTCGATCCGGCGGCAGAAGACTGGGACTCAGCGCAGATCGTTTCCAAATGTATTTGGAGGGAAATGATCTCGCCGACATTTCGAAGCGGAAGAGGCGGTCTTTCTCACGCACTGGGGTCCAGCAGTTTCAAGATGGCGAAGGCATTGGCGGGAGCTGCAGACGTGAAGGTAATGGAATGGCCTGATTTAGAAAAGCTTTTAGCCCATTACGCCCACAAGTATCGTGCCTCATTAAGAACGAGTTTTACCGTCGGGATCAAGGGGAAGCGCGTTAACGACCGTGGCAAGTTTAAGAGACATTGGGGTGCATGCAAGTTTAACAACTTGGAAGAGGCCATCGTGATCGATTTGTTCTAGGCCTCAAAGACAAGGTGCTTCAGAACAAATTATTATTAAAACCTAAGATCACGTTGAAGGAAGCCATAGAAGAGGCCTCCTCAGCAGAAGCCACCAAGTCCTCAGCAGCAGCCATGAAGAAAATTAACAAGGCCTCAAGCCATCCTGATGTCGAAAAGTCCACAACAACTCATTGAGAGCAAATAGATTCTGAGTCAGACTGTAGTGAGGTGGAGGAAGGAATTTATAGACTCAGAATGGAGAGGAAAAAGAAAGACCTGGGAAGAAAGAGGCAAAATTTTTACTGCAGAGGTTGTGGGGAGCCACCCCGACTGAATGCAAGTTTCTTGATACCACCTGCCTCCGTTGTGAAAAAAGAGGTCACCTAGCAAGAGTCTGCAAATCATCCAGAACTCCACCCCACAGAAGAAAGTTTCCTGACAAAGATTTCAAGCCTAACAACTTCAGTGAGAAAATGGGGCACAACACAGAAGCAAATGGGAAGAATGAAACTCATCAAACAGTCACCATTGGTCATTCTTCACCCTTAAGAAGCAGAAAAGTACATGTGAAGGTACTAATTGAAGGAAGGCCTTGCCAAATGGAAGTGGACTCAGGCTCTTATTTATCTATGGTGTCATGGGACACTATTCACAGACTACTCCCAAACATTCAGAAGAAGCATTTCCAGAAGCAAGCATTGACTCTTAAAGACTACCAAGGGAACAAGATTCCAGTAGTTGGAACAAGAGAATTCAATGTGAAGTTCAAAGGCCACACCAAACGTTTGCCCCTGACCATCGTGGACAAGGATCGCCCAAGCTTGCTGGGACTTGAGTGGTTCAATCCACTAGGCATCGAGGTGACTGGCATGAATCACATGAGCAACTCTGAATGGGAGGAGGCCTTGAAGTCTGAGTTTCCAGAGGTCTTCAGCGAAGGATTGGGCAAGTATATGGGGATCACTTTCAACCTAGATCCCAAGGTGCCCTAATTCGTTTAAAGCCCAGAAGGTTCCATTTGCATTAAAGGAAAAATTGATGCACAATTAGATAAACTAATAGCTCAAGGAGTTTTAGAACCCAATGACCAAGACAGACTCAGAAGTCCTTACCAGATTCAGGAAAGCGGGGTTAAAAGTCAAGGAAGAAAAAATGCACTCTTAGAACTGACAAGGTTGAGTTCTTGGGCTACATGATTGACATGGCATCCACCCTACAGATGCCAAGGTTCAAGCAATCAAAGAAGCCTCTAGACCAAAATGCAAAACAGATTTGCAAGCCTTCCTTGGACTTATTAACTTTTATCACATGTTCCTACCTCAGAAGGCAACCATTGCAGAACCATTACACAGACTACTGGACAAAAAATCTGTTTGGGTCTGGGGCAGGAAGGAACAATCAGCATTTAACAATATTAAAAGACTAATCACGCCTGATGCTGTACTGATACAGTTCTCTGAGAATTTGCCTGTTGTACTGACTGTGATGCATCCCCTTTTGGAGGGTTGAGCCACAGGCTTCCCAGCTGAGGGAAGCCCCTATTGCATTTACTCTCAGACTTTGACCAAAGCAGAGAGGAATTACAGCCAATTGGACAAGGAAGCATTGGCAATTGTTGCAGCTGTCAAGAAATTCCATGAGTATCTATGGGAGAACATTTACCATTGTCACAGATCACAAACCTTTGTTAGGCATTGTGGCAGGAGACAAACCTACACCCACTATCCTGTCACCAAGAATGCTGAGGTGGACTGAATTTCTTGCTGCTTATTCATACAAGCTCATCCACAAGCCTGGCAAAGACATTGGCCATGCTGATGCCTAGTCATGCCCACTTCCGTTTCACACTGAGGACGTTGAACTTGAGGCACACACCTTTTCCTAGAAACTGTTGCCAAGCTTCCAGTACACGCTGCTGAAATTGCCAGAGAGACTGCCAAAGACACTTTATTGGCTCCTGTTATAGCTGGATTAAGAAAGGTTGGCCTTTTCAAGATCTACCTCACCTTGCCCAACCTTTAAATCCAGGCAAACTGAATTATCTGTATTAAGAGGATGTAATTTGTGGGGTAACAGGGTGGTTATTCCTGCAAAACTGCAAAAGAGGTTTGGAAATGTTACATGAGGGTCATCCAGGTATTGTAAGGATGAGGGATTGGCCAGGAGTTATGTATGGTGGCCAGGTATTGACAAAATGGTTGAAAACTGGGTTGCATCTTGTCCCAACTGTCAGGTAGTCAGGCTTGCCCCACCTCTCGCCCCCACACAGGAATGGGAATGTCCTAGGGCCCATTGTTGCTATAAAATCATTAATTGCTTTTGTTAGCCATTAAAACTTGGGTGTGCGGGCTTCTGTAAAGCTGAACCATACAAGGATCCATTAGTTACTTGTGTATTAGACATATAACCTTTGCTTCTGTATTTGACGTATAACCTTTGTGTGACCTGTATGTGTAGATTCTTATCAGAGTCGGACCATGTACAGGAAGTTAGCAGCTGAGAATGTAGCTGCAATGTCTGTCTGTTTCTACATATCCTGTTCCAACCACATAACCACAAACTGTAACCTTTTGCTTGCTGCTTGCAAAATTTTGCAGCTACATTTATGGAAAAATGTTACTCATAGTATGCTCTAACCCGCCTATACTCACCCAATAAAGAGCCCCGAACTCTGTGTCGGGGTCAGCTCATCCGAGGAAGAACCTGCGTGGAGTCTTCTTGATGTATTTGGCCTTAACAATGGCGGCCCTCCAAGTGCGGACCAAAACGCATCTGGTGACCCGCGTGATTCGTAAAACAACGAATATGTCTTGGACCGCTCATCTCACGGCGGACGTGCCAAGCTGCAGCTACTCAGGGCGCCCAGCGGACCAGCGACTACCCTCCCAGGATCCCAGCCAGTGGAATCCTCCTTTCAGTGGTATGGGCGAAAATTCTCTAAGTCTGAAGCACCTACAAGAACTTAGGGAGTTAACCAAAAGTTCAATTGTGATTATCAAAACCAGAAAAAACTTTACCTTTATCCTCAAAGAAAGATTTGGTCAAATTGTTGAGTTATGTTTATGCTAATTGTCGGCTTATCGGGAAGGGGTTCACTTAAGGTGTCAGTATGGATAAAATTGGGAACTCATTTCCATGAACAACCTAGAGCCCCACCCAAAATTTTAGCGACATGGCGAATTATCATGGAATGTCTAAAATCCATGACAGTGCGTTTTCTGATGCCACCTGCAAGAAAAGCCACCGCCATATCAACCAAATATGAAAAATTGCCCAACCAGAAGGAAAAGACATAGAAGCTTTTCCTACCTCCACAGTAAAATCACTGTCGGTGTCCCTTCAACCAGTGACTAATTCATCTCTATGGGCCATTGCAAAAGCAATGATACAAGCTCGTCAACAAGGCTTGTTGGACATGGACGAACTAAGTAACTGTTCCCTTTATCCTGTACAACTTCGTTCAGATTGGCAATGGTCAATTTGACCCACAATTAGAACCAATCCCAATTAAGACAATTCATGAGGAGGTTTTGGTCAGCCAGCACCCCCTCGTATCAAGAAAAACAGAGATTTGTCCTCCCCAGAGGACAAACCCGACAAGGAAGCCAAGTCCCTGTCGGCAGAGAACAAACCTCCAGCCCTCTCCACCGTCAAAATTGGTCGTGCCGGCTGGAGAATCATCCTCTGTCCCCATGGGTGCAGTAAGAAAAGGGCTCAAAGAAGCCCATGAGCAGGGCCTTTTAGATTCCGGACCTTGCAAAACTAACCTTATGTCCCTTGGAATATACTCAAAATGCAGCAGGGGTTCAAGTGCCCCACATCGTGCTTCTGCCTCTAAAAGTCTTAAAAGATCTGTCTCTTTATCTTCTATGCTACCATGTGGTTTGTTCCTTAAGATTTATGCCTTCCCCAATTTAACCAAGAAGGTATTTATTGTGGGAATGATCAGTGTGTGTGTAAACCTCAAAAGTTTTGTTTTCCTCTGTGTCTTTGTGTGTGTGGGTATGTGTGTGTGCACATGTGTGTCTAAGACTTTGTGTGTCCTAGAGGTAACTGTTGCAACTGTTAAGTGTCTCTGATCCCTTCGGATATTAATTTTAAATTGTTAAGAAAAAAACACTGAGAGATTGTCTTCTT